>VWZO01014433.1:0-34260 GCA_013396975.1 Bucco capensis
CACCACATTTCTGTGATGGCCACTGTGTCATCATCTGCTGCATCACAGTTTTAAGCTCCTCCTGTTTGGTGCTCATACTGCGTGCATTGGTATAGATGCACTTCAGCCACTGATTCCAACACCTTTTTGTGTTTGTGGGCCCTGTTTCCCACCAGACCCATCTCAGCTGTTGCTATGATCTTTAAACACTTATCCCGTGTTCCAGTTGAAATGGAAGAAGAAGGTTCTTCGTTAGTCCACCATCCTATGGGCCCTGAGGTGCTCCCTCCGGGCTTATTCTTAACAGTCCCAGTTATGTCCCCTTCCCCCTTCATACCTAGTTTAAAGCCCTGCCAATGAGCCCTGCTAGCTCCTGCCCTAAAACCCCTTTTCCCCCTCTGGGACAGGTGCATATGTCATCACATATTTTTTGATGTCAGCTCCTGGATGAGTAATGTTACAGACTAAATTCTTGTTTCTAGAGTAAATCTTGGGTTGCACCCAGGAATTCCTCCCTGCCAGCAGGAAAATTATACTGCCAAACTGTCATACTAGCAAAACCATTCCATGATAGCTATAGCAATTCTCCATAGCACTCTATGTTCCCTCCAAGATACGCACCATTTTAACAGGAACTTACACAGCTGCAGACTAGTACAGCACCTTCATTTTCCCCTCACTCAAAACAGTTATTTCATGCACACAGGCTACGTATGCCTTTCTCATTGAAGGTCCCTCTGCTTTACCATAAATTGAAATTAAGATGCTATGCTGAAAATTGCATACAGAAACTAAACACTGTCCTTGCTTCTTTTAACTGTATCTTTTGTAGGTGAGCTGGCTCTAGCAATTTTCTGCCCTATGCAAACTAGGGAGTAGCATTCCCAACTCAGCTGCCTGCACACTACAGAGTCACTGAATATTGATCTAGACAATCACTTGCTCTGAATGCATGCTAGTGCTATCTGCCCCCAGATGAGGAAATACATGGCCCTTGCAAGAACCTCCAGCAACTTACACCAGAAAGCTATTAGGTATTGTCTCCCAGTCACTCAACAGGATGTGCAAATGGCAATAACTTATTAGAGCAGGAAATGCACGCAGTATGGGGAACAAATATGATGAACTTGAGATCTATGTGCGATCTCAGGACCATGATCTCATTGCAATCACTGAGACATGGTGGGACAGCTTACATGACTGGAACACTGTCATGGGTGTCTATGTCCTTTTTAGGAGAGATAGGCTGGCAGGGCAAGGAGGTGAAGTTGCTCTCTATGTGAGAGAGCATTTGGAATGTATTGAGCTCTCCTTGGGGGGCAATGATAAGCAGGTGGAAACCTTGAGGGTAAGAATTAGGGGGGAGTCTAATATGGGAGATATTGTAGTGGATGTTTGCTACAGGCAACCTGATCAAGATAAGGAAACTGATGAGGCCTTCTATAAGCAGCTGGAAGTAGCTATATACTTTGGTTGGGAGCAATTTAATGTTTTTGAAAAAGGCATTCCATTGCTTTGCCTTATGCGAGAGGTATCATAGTAAAGGCTCTCTCTTATCAGGCCTTTGCCCCTCAGCAACCTTAGGGTCCCGCTGCAGTTTCATTGTAGCTCTCTATTAAAAGATGCCATAGCATCTTCCTCTTCTCACCAATGACACTACAGAGATGGCAGAAGGAAAAACAATAACAAACCAAAACCAAAGCAAATCCTGGTCTGCATGCTACATAAGGAGAAAGAAGAGAAGGTGTTCCAACCTGCTAGCTTTTTCCTTTTGTCTTCCTCCTACTACTTGTTTTCAAATTGTAATCAGTTGGTTCCTCTTCTCCCTCTTGTATCCAACAACTCCTCTTTAGTTCCAGGGGAGAATTCTGCTGGGAATCATACTGAGAGTTCACTTCATACAAGTCTAAAAGTTGCTACTATTATTCTCTCCCAGTGACTGCAAGATTGGCTTCAACAGCATCCATACATCAAACTTGCATCATATGCTTTAATTACTATTCATTTTGATCTTTCTCACTGTAATAGTAGTTCCTTTGTCATGAAGTTTGAGACTGTTTCTTCTGCATCTTCAGTAACTTTGCAATTAGTCTGGCACAGCATCTCACCCTGTATAAATTATGCTGTTCCATTGGCTTCATATACATGCAGATGCTAAAGATATGGTGGACAAGCCCTTTTCCTCCTCCCAGTGTCCCATTCAACTCTTAGGAACATAAGGCACCTCCTGGATCCTTTTTCCTTTAAGCACTCATTTCAGCCATGTCCCCAAATATCTATTTAAAGACTATGATCTATTCTTTTGCATGCCTTCAAGTTAGTGCTGAAACCATCCATAGTCAGCTGAAATATCTGTAGCCTGTAGGTTTGCCTCAGGGTAAACCATCTCCTGTACTAGTAGTCAAAGCAAGTAGCTTCTCATTTATTAAAGATGTGTTGCATTCACATACCTCAGGCAGCTGATGTGGCTAACTGCCTAACAGATAAACTCCAGTCAACCAGTTTGGAAGAGGTTCACATCAGCCTTTTAGCCCCCATCTTGAAAAATAGGTTAGAGAAACCTAAGTTTAGATAATTTTTTGATCTGGCCATCTGGAATTATTTAGAAATATCAGCTAGGAAGCTGGACCTCAAAAAAAAAAAAAAAAACAACAACCACCCAGAGATTTTAAGGCAATACATGCAGCCCAAAGTTCACAGATCTTTGAGACAGATATCTCAGTTCAATCCTTTATCTAAAACCAGAGGATAATCAGAACAAATATTAGTAAGATCATGATAAAAGCTTAGCCTTTAGGCTAGTACCTTTAATTTAGTCATTTAGACGTAAAGATTACTGTGGATATGGCAAGGTCCTTTCCACAACTCTAGGGAATTTGCCATGTGAGAAGACGTTGTGTTGTATTTCAGTTACCCATGTATTTCTGTTCAACACATCAATATCCCTCAACAGAACTATTACAACACAGAAACACCACACCAGATTTGAAAGCAAACAGCTGGGACATTTTTAAGTCTCATTCAGAAGAGGATACCAGTCACCATACAACTTCACCACAGTGTCATCCTGTGGATTTTAAGAAAGCTACTCATAGGCTGAAAATCAGACACAGGTCTCAACCTGGAGGAAGGTCCCACAGCCCTCTTTCTGGAGGTGATGTGCTAGAACCCAGCACTGATTGAAGACTTAGCTCTTTTATCCCTGCTAGGTCCCTTTCAATTTCAATGCACTAAGCCAGTAGTCTAACATGACACTTGCTGTGACTGGAAGGTAGAAATCCTCACCTGGAGTCCTGCATCCAGTTGTGGAGCCCCCAGGACAAGAAAAATATGGATGTGCTGGAAGGTGTCCAGGGAAGGGCCATGAGAATGATCAGATTGCTGAAGCACCTCTCCTGTGAGGACAGGCTGAGAGAGTTGGGATTCTTCAGTCTGGAGAAGAGAAGGCTCCCAGGTGACTTTCTTGTGGCCTTCCAGGATCTGCAGGGGCTACAAGAGGGCTGGAGAAGGACTTTTTAGGATGTCAGGACTACGGGGTATGGACACAAGCTTGAGGAGGGAGATTCAGATTGGATGTTAGGAAGAAGTTGTTCCCATGAAGGTGGTGAGACACTGGCCCAGGTTGCCCAGAGAGGTGGTGGCAGTCCCATCCCTGGCAGTTTTGCAGGCCAGGCTGGCTGGGGCTGTGAGCAAGCTGCTCTAGTGGGAGGTGTCCCTGCCATGGCAGGGGAGTTGGGACTAGATGATCTTTCAGGTCCATTTCAACCTTGACAATTCTATGATTCTTGTCACAGAGTCTTGGTTTTGTATGTGTATAAGAAACTGTTCTTAAAGGAACACAGCACACACAAGCAGCCACAGCAACCCTCCATTGGCACAATGTCTACAGCCTTCGTGGTTAATCCATTCCAGCATTCAGCTATGCTCAGCTGGGAAGTTCTCTCAGCACTTCAGAAAATTTTTAAAAGCAAACCAGAAAGTCTGGTAGCATGATGCTGGGAAAAGCCTCAAAGTTAACATCTCAGTTCAACATCTCCAAAATCTCTGAAAATGCTGAACTGTGCATTTTATAGAATAGGCACCCAAAGATCCTATGGAAACAAGACATACTTGAATAAACCAAAAGATCCAGTCCTTAGCTCTAGGGGAAAAAAATGAATTCTTGGTGTTAATTCAAGTGTAGTTTGTCATGCATAAGATACAGAGGGAGATCAATGATACTCCTGCAAGAAAAACAAAAGGCAAAGATAAAGCTTGAGGGGAAATTATCTGATTAATTTCAAAGCAGAAAATATTTATCTTCTGATAGTTCTGCAATAGTAACTTTTCCCCTGTGGTCCAGGATGACTAATGTACTACAGATACTATATTTTATCTGATAGATACAGACTCAATACAGTGAGAGCTAATCACAGTATTACTGAAGAGCTGCATGTTGATAAGCCTTGAGATGGCATTTTCCTGAAACTCAGGCAAATCAGAAATCAACCTGCTCATTAAAAAAAAAAAAAAGCAGCTCTTAAATAATTGCATACAGAAATATTATACATAAATTAGTTTGTGATAAACTGAAGTTTTACCAATATACTTGCTGACACAATTTAGTTTCATGTCATGCAAGTCAGAATTAGAACAATGACTTTGGTATGTCAAGAAAGTACAGTTGTATTATATCATGTTCTTTAGCTGTGTCTGTACTTAGAATTTATCATCTCAAGGACAGAATTTAGAAGAGGGTTTCTGCAGTTCTTTTGTGTTGTACAGCCTGTGAAATTTTCCTTCAAAAGGAACAGTTTTATGGTTTTATGGCCAAGATCCTAGGCTAGAACTTGGATTAATTTCTCAACTCTGCAGTAGAATTCCTGGGAGGGCTTTGCCAGTCATTTAACCTTTAAGCCAGGGTCTCTGTTACTTCTGTATCTGTCAATTCAGTTTCTCTCTCTGAAAAACAGTGATAGTACTTATCACATCTTGCTTTTGCTTGCCTCAAACAGCAAGCTTTTTTAGAAAAAACTGATTCTTAACATATTTCAGTACAGCACCTGGCACACTGACAACCTGGGTAGGTGGCTAAAAATACATAAAACAATTCAAGCTCATTCCCCACATGACCAAAAAACCAATGCTAAGTGTTACCTGATTATGTATTATGGGTTGCTTTCACCCCCATTTTTTCCTCTAATATCTTCCAGGATCACTTTACATGAAAGAAGGAAGTAAATGCCACAGCAATACAAAGGCAAGATTTCTTGCATTAAACACCAAACTCCAGTCCCCCTCCCTGTGGGATCTGTGAACCAGGTTGTTGTGTTGATCCAGTGGATGAATCTCACTCAGCAGAACAGAATCAGCACCCACATTCTAGAAAAATCAAGCACAGAAAAAGCTTTTATGCCAAAACAAGCTCAGGAGCATCAGTTTTGAAGGGTTTTAAAATATGACCTACCTGGGTCTTCTGTTCAAAAATGGAACATATTTTCTAACCCAGGTGCAGCAGATATGACAAGCAAGGTGGTGATCAAGGTATAGCAGAGGTGGTAGATCATCTATGTATTCATACCTTTCACCCACTATTTGTCACCCTGGCAGAAACTGGTATGTATGTATGGCTAGGCTTCACAAACAAAGATCCAGGAAAGGCTCCATCCACGCTCCTCATCAGTGCCTTTTCCAAGCGCCCTGATAAAAAGAGGATAGTGGATAGCAACCTGGAGCCTGCCCAATGGATTTTTTTTAGGTGAGACACAGCATGCACAGAGTTGGACCCACCCTTTAGTCCTAAGGTTCATCTACCAGGGCCTAGCAAGCTTGGACGGTGTCAGTGAAGTCCTTAGGATGGAGGTTTTATTAGTGTCCCTCTCTTAGATGGAAGGACTTACAGGGCTAAACGAGCTCCATATGCCCAGGTTTGGAATTAGAGTTGTCCTTCTCCTAGGATGACTGCCAGAAGGCTAATGAGCACATCCTACCCATACAAGGATTATAGGAACATGGGTTTCACTCCCCACACTTTACATGTGCAATGAGTTTAATGCTCCCTCTGCTATCGGCANCACACTTTACGTGTGCAATGAGTTTAATGCTCCCTCTGCTATCGGCACAGTTATCGCACCATTTTCAGACTGCACCTAGGCAGAAACTTACATTACACTTGAACAGGCAAAAGGTGCTTGATTCCATACAATAATAGCCTGGGATGAACAAGAGGTAAGACAAGATGACCTAAGTGTCCCTTCTGGCCTTATTCTCCAGCAAAGATCACAAAAGAATTGGGCTAATAATAATTCATCTACTATCAGCTTCTAACTAATACTTCCCCCAGGACAAGAAAGATATGGCATGCTGGAAGGTGTCCAGAGAAGGGCCATGAGGATGATCAGAGGCTGGAGCACCTCTCCTATGAGGACAGGCTGAGAGAGTTGGGATTCTTCAGTCTGGAGAAGAGAAGGCTCCCAGGAGACCTTCTTGTGCCCTTCCAGGATCTACAGGAGGGTTGGGGAAGGACTTTCAGGCTGTCAGGCAGCGATAGGGCTAGGGGGAATGGACACAAGCTTGAAGAGGGAGATTTAGGTTGGATGTTAGGAAGAAGTTTTTCACCATGAAGGTGGTGAGACACTGGCCCAGGTTGCCCAGAGAGGTGGTGGCAGTCCCATCCCTGGCAGTTTTGCAGGCCAGGCTGGCTGGGTCTCTGAGCAAGCTGCTCTAGTGGGAGGTATCCCTACCCATGACAGGGGTGTTGGAACTGGATGAGCTTTCAGGTCCCTTCCAACCCTAACAGTTCTATGATTCTTACTACTGAAAGACGCAGGAGTTCCTATAGCTCTGGCTTGTTGCAGACTGTTCCTGACAAAAGAGCTTATTAGCTTGACGTCTCAGGCATACCTAAGATATCTTGCTAAGTACCCATATAACCAACAGTTTCTGAAAACAACTATAAGATATGCTATACTCAGATCTTCCCAAGAGGGTCTACACACTGTTCATCCCTCATTGTTACTGTTCCCTGGACCCATGCAGCCTTTCAGGAGAAAGAGCCCTTGCCTTTCAGCACTAAGAATTAAATCATCTGACCACAAAAAGGCTGGGGGGAAAAGAAAACTAGAAGTGAATTTTATACAAACATGATCCCTTCTCTAAGTGACACACTTGACTCCTTTCACCAAACTCATAAAAATCCAGTTACTTGACGTTTGAATGCCACAACTCTAATTTCCATATTGATATGGCAAGTGTACAGAGACACAGCAGGCACAGTCTGAAAATCACTTGGGGTCTCCTGTGGCCCCTGGTGCGATAACTGTGCCGACAGCAGTTTAATGAGCATTAAACTCATTGCCCACAGTAAAGTGTGGGGAGTGATACCCATGTTCCTATAATCCTTGTATGGGTAGAATGTGCTCATTAGCCTTCTGGCAGTCATCCTAGGAGAAGGAATACTCTAATTCCAAACCCAGGCAGATGGAGCTCATTTAGCCCTGTAAGGCCTTCCATCTAAGAGAAGGACACTAATAAAACCTCCGTCCTAAGGACTTCGCTGCCAGCATCCAAGCTTGCTAGGCCCTGGCAGAAGAACCTTAGGACTAAAGGGTGGGTCCAGCTCTGTGCATGCTGTGTCTCACCTAAAAAAAATCCATTGCGCAGGCTCGAAGGTGCTATCCGCTATCCTCTTTTTATCAGCGCACTTGTAAAAGGCGCTGATGGAGAGTGTGGATGGAGCCCTCCATGGATCTTCGTTCGCGAAGCCTAGCCACAATGACAACAACAGAGACACAGAAAAGGAGGCTGTCTAAAGTTCATTCGAATATTCAAACAAATACCACATTACATCCACATTAAAAATCAAATTTAACAATTGCTTCCAATGGATATACCACTGTTGGGACATGGAATACTTATTTAGCAAAAGCATGCCCTGCTAAATGGACAAACAAATAAAAATCTCTTTGGAATCAGAGACCAAAACCTTAGGCAGGCACACATTCTCATAATGAGCTAAATCACTTGTTAGATTTTACAATCTAATATTGCAAGGATTAATATATGAAAATGTATGTCCTAGTTTGAGTCAAAATAAGGTATGCCATGCCATAGAGGTCATATTCAGGCCTTGAGGCTTTGATATCTAGCATGGGCCTTGAGGTCTCTTGCATGAGGCCTAAGACCCAAGCAAACAGGTGCTTAACTGAGCTAATTAGCAACTAATTAACAACTAGTACACATAAGGGGAGGTTAGGGTCTCTACCTGTCCAGGAAGAGCACCTGAGCCCTGTGAAGATCAGCAGCCCAGCTCTGTTCCTACAAGACTCTACCTGTTCTGCCTTCCATCTCAATTTAAGAGTTGCTGAGTTCCAGGATCCAGCCTCCTGAGCCTGAGTCCCAGCTGCTGCTGAAGTCCTCCTACTACAGTTCAGTGGTGAGGTAGTTACCATCAAGGGGGGTGGGGATTGGTTCTGGTATTGGGTTTTCATGTGTTTATATACTCTTCACTTTCTTGTTGTTATTTTCAATAAAGTAGTTTCAGTTTCATTCCCAATTCACAATTCTCTCTCTGTTAATTTCCCCTTTTCCTCCCTGGAGTGGGGAAAGGGGATACTAGAGAATATCTGTCCCTGGGTTGGTGGCTGACCCAGCCTTAACCCTTGACAATGTATTAAAAGTTACCATGTAATTTTGCCAGTATCATTTTCTGTCAACTTCTGCTTTTTCCTCCTACAAGAGTCTCTGCAGCGTTTTGGTTTGGGGTTTTGGTTGTTGGTTTTTTTTTTCTTTAATCAGAAATTAATATGGCTCATCAGAGCAGCTTTAGTGCGATGGTTCTGTGCTAGGATAATACCCCATGTATAATAATTTACATTAAATCTTTTTGCTAAATACATATTGTTCCCATCAGTGAACAAACAGCCTATCCAAATGTCCAGATAATTTGTTTTAACAACATGTTACTGTTCTTGGGTAATGCAACAAAGCAGGCAATCACAGATGAGCGAGCAATATGCCAATAAAACTGAACGAAATAAATTAGTATCATGGTAACACATGTGTCTTCACAATTAATAAATTCCACTCCATCAGTCTGTGATTTAATTATGCATTATGTACAGATCTACCATGAATCATTCATGTATTCTGTTAACTAAATGGCTATATATAAAGCTTATGATGAGAATATTTACATAGAAGTGTAACTTTTTGTGACAAAGAGGACACAAAGTGATCCTACATTAATTTTTAGTTCCTATATTTGGGGGGACACACACAGAGGACAGACAACAAGAGGATTTTGTTTGGTTGGATTTTTTTTAAATTGTTGTGTTTGGGTTTTGTTTGGTTTGTTTTGTTTTTTTAAAAAGGGTAACATCTTGGCCTGACAAAAGAGCTTTTCTGTACACTTCAGCTGTAATGAAGTGAGGTTTTACTGCAGTGGTGCACAGCTAAGGGTACTAAACAATTCTTTAGCATGCTTCTTTTCAGGAAATGCAGCTCTTTCAGCTCTGTCCATTGTCTGCCACCAGCCACCTAAATGAGGTTGGTCAAAGCAAGATCTGTCCTTGTGGTCTCCTCATTCTCCTCACACTGTCAAGAACCATCACCCATCAAGACTTCCCATCTCCTGATGGACTGACAGGGCTACAGATTAAGGCACAATGCTTTCTACAGAGGAGAAAGGTACCTATAAAAGGAGCAGAACACTGTCTCAGTGTAAAAGAACAATGCTTGGTCCTCCTCTGGTCAGAGGAATTATTCACTCCCTTACACTCAGGCCTAATGAAAAGCAATTTATCCTTTCACAGTGCCTGCTTTAAAGATCACTGATGACAAGAGTATTTTGATTAACTTTAGCTAGTTATAGATGAAACTCAGCAACAACCACTGAGACAGGATATCTGAAGTCATAGCAAAAAAATCAACAGGATCAGGTATTATGGGTGGCACGAAACCTTTGCAAAATCAGAATAGGAGCAAGAGGTCTCCTTCTGTAAATCCCCTATGGCAGTTTGTCTTAGTCCTATTAGGCAAAATCTTCAGAAGAATTACATGAAGACCTAAGGTAGTCTCGTTCCTTCAACATCTGTTTTACAAATACAACAGGGCCAAAGAGTTCTGAGGTTTCAGTCATATGATGCAGATGCTTTGTGTAAGTTTATCCAGATTCATTCCCATATTTGCAATGAGTTTTCGTCAATCTCACAAGAAAGTGAGACTCCATCCTTTCTTGGCTGAGTTTGATAGAATAAGAAGCATTAGAGCCATTTATGTTAAACCCAACATTAAAATGACCGGAGTGGTCATTACTTGTATTTTTAAGGAGGAACTGAGAGAATTTGGATTTGCTCGCCTCTGTCCAGAAACACTTAAAATGTATTACCAAATGCATTGTGCCCTCAGAGGCAACATAGAAATATATAGTTTGCTCTGACTTCCACTCAAGCCATTTTATCAGAAACATCCCACTTTAAAAGAACACATCAGCTCTTTATAAAGGACATTGCATCTGGCATAAGTCATCTGCAGCATGTCCTAATACAGCACTCTGCCATCTTTAAGGCTGCCGTTACTGCTTGCAAGGTGAATACTTGCCCACAAGTCTCCAGGGAGGTAGTAGCAGGAGACCACTTGCCCTTCCACCACAGAAGCAGCTTCTCTTTCCTGATATACCTGAAGTTCTTCAGCTTCCCACACTGGCATCTGCTGCTGCAGGAGGCAGTGGAACTGAGCATCCCTCACTCTTCCACTGGTCTCTTCCTCATCAAGCATGCTGCTAGTAGGAGCTTGGTGGACTTGCCTCAGCTACAGACAGTCAAGTAGTAAATGATGGCTCCTGAGTCTACGGAGGTGCTACAGAAGACAAAGCAGAAGACCATTTACCAGTTACTATTCTTGTGTTTTCTACCAGAGAAAATTGTGTAGGGATTCCTCCAGCTGAAGGGAGTTCTTGGATTCCCCATCCTCCATTGCCACTCACAGCATGACAGCAGATACTGCTGTGGACACTTCACAAGCTTTCTGCATCATTCAATAAACTAAACATATCAAGAGGGGATACATGTTCTTATCTAGAGGATAGACACTGGCTTATTGCTAATTTAAAGAAGGGGAGAAAACCTATGTGTGTTTTAAAGTTGCAGAGCTAGTCTCAGATGATAGTAATAATGTCACCTGTGTAACTGCTGCAAAGAGCCTGGAGGATAAGAAAGAATTTTATACTCCTAGAAAGAAGCAATTACTTCGAGAGATGGAATGAAGAATGTCGCTGTTATCATCAGGATACATATTTTGCGGATTTAGGGATTATCTAGTGCCTGGTTCTAGGAAATGCTAAATTTAAATCCAGTTTGAGCTCTTGAGCGTTTAAGGAACACAGGCAGCATCCTTCCTTTAACAGCCTGGTCCTTGAAGGATCAAAGCCTGAGCTCACCAACAGAAGGTTCCTGCTGGTACCTCTGGAAACACACGAGCCATCAGACCCAGTGCAGGATTGTGAGTCAAAAGAACTGTAGGATATCTGGAAATGATTAAAAAAGCAGCCTGTGTGTATGGGGCAGTAACTAGAAGGGGAGAAGTGCTGGAGTGACTGCAATTGCAGGGCTCAGTTTGTGTCAATAGTTCTAAGAGCATTTGAGTTCAGAACTTATTTAGCTGACAAGGAAATCCAGAAATGAAATCAGCCTATAGGTACACAAGGTTTTGTTAGTTTCAATCTAATTCTGTTGGTAGCGTTTATCTAGGACAAATAAATCCATGTCTCTACAGTGAGCTTTTTCTGCCACTATCTTTAGAAAGCCTGGATTGTGGAATCCTTTCCAAATTATAAAGGGTCAGATCTATCTGGGCATGCAGGAGGCAGCATCTCCCTTCCAGTGATGCTAAGTACTCATGCAGTACATCATAAAAACAGTGTCAACTGCACCCTAACAGCTCTAAGGATGGACATGAAACCAGAAAAGGCAGTTTTCTCCCAAAAGAAAGAGAGCACCTAGACTACATACACATTCAAATAAGTAAGGCCAGTTGCAACTGAGGAACACCCAACTCCTTTCAACCAGTTCCAATTGTACTGTTAAAAAGGCAAAGAACCTAGCAACACTTCTATAGAATGCAACAGAAAACCTTCTTTGGTTATAGAGGCAATGGCAAATCCCAACAGAGCAGAAGAAAGAATGAACCAAAGTCAACCAGCTTTCTTCACGTTGCCATAGTCATCATGGATGTTAACTTACCCTTCAGCTCCATGTAGCATATTCATTCCTGGATGAAGGAAAGGCAGGAGGGAGGGGAGAAGTAGTAAAATTAAGAACATTTTTTGCCTATGCCCTCCTTCCTCCTTGTTTTAATTTTGCTCTTTCCTCACCATCAGTTCTGTTTGACAAATCTTTTCAGATTGTTTTAATAGTGTTGCAATTTATCATTACTCCTACCCACAGTTGAAAGCTGCAGTCAGAGTTTCTTGCTGGAGGGGATGTTGTACTTTGTGCAACATGAAAGATTTGTAATGCATGCTGACATGAGATACAAGTGTCAGAGGAAGATATCAAAGATGAGATATCTGGACTCTCTGGGACAATGGGGTAAGGTAACAATGGACAGACCAACTGATCCAGGCTTTCCTCTTCCTCTAGACCCATGAAACTTTGTGTGTTTTTTTAACATGGCCATTCTGCAGACCATATACAAGAGGATGAGATTTTCATCCCCCATTTTAAGGTCTTGACATGTTTAGCTTTAGTTATGGTGAATAAAGAATGAGACAAAACCTTTTCAGATTAAGTATAATCTCATCAGTCCCTAGGTTCAAGCAGAAGGGAAATGGCAACACCTGGATTACAGGGAAACTGAAAAGAAAAAGCACACACAAGGCAGAGCTCTTAACTATGCACCTAGAAAATTCCTCCCTCATTACTGAGAAAGAATAAATGTAGTTTGTGCCCAGCAGCTACAGGAGCTTAGGAAAATTGTTTTCAAAGGATAACAGATGTATTCCACAGAAAATGGTTTGCATTAGTTGTCTGCAGTGTGCACTTACTCTCTACTAGATCATTATGCAATTTCAGTCTTATCCAAAAATTTAAATAAAGTGTTTTACTCTATAGATATTTCTAAACAGCTTTGGACAATTTCCCTTCTGTGCACTGAAGCACAGGAAATTTTTTTCTAGACCAGAAAGACTTAGTAGATAAATCCTAGGGAAAACATCTGTAGTTGTAGCAGCTCAGAACCATGGGATCTGCAGCTTCCTGGGATGCCTTGAAGCATAAGAGCAATGTGTCTGAGCTTATTAAAGAAGTGAAAATGGAGGAAGAGGCTTGACAGTTTTCTGGCTGGACCTAACCTATGAGTACTATGCCAAGTCTGTTCTCGAAAATCACTTTAGTAAAAGGCTTCTTTATGTTTCTGAACTAGTTTGGTTTCATGAAATATTAAAGACCAGACATCAAAAGGGAACGTGTCAGTACGAACAATCCTCTCCCATACAGAAACATTACACAGCTAAGTGACATGACATTAATGTCACTTTCTTATCCTATTCCTTTCCCATGATTGCCTGCTGCCTGGGCCTTTGGAGAAGTCACAGTCTGGTTTTGAGGTTACGTTGTTTCCTGGACCCTTGCATAACACAGGAGTGGACATGGAGCAGTCCAAGTTTTCCAGCAGGAGTAAATTATTTCAGTTGATGAGAACTATCAAATCTGAGACACTCCAGTTGTCCTGAAACATGTTGGGGGACCAAGCAACACACTGGCAGATGAAATTTAACTTGCATGAATTTAAACTACTGTACAATGGCAAAACACTCTTAACTTCCCATGTACACTAATGGGTTGCAAATATGGAGGCCTCTCAGAGAAATAAAGGCAAAGGAGTCAACCTGAAAACCACAGTGAAGTTGCCTGCCTGATTCCCATCCAGAAAAGAAGTTACAAAAGCAGACAGCTTCACTCTTTCTTGGCTCTGTTTAGCAAAGCTTAGAAACTATCCACAAACAGACAAGAGACTTCTAAATCAAACTGTCATCTGAAATGCCTATCTCAACCTTCCCTCTGGAAACATAGGGAAGAAACTAAGACAATTGAAAGCAGATCTGTGAAGATGAGTAGACTCAAGAAGAGGAACTAGAGTCATCATTTTCATTTTTTATAGAGCAGACTGTGTTCTCAGCCACCAAGCAAGAACACGTACAGGGCCTAAAACAGCACCCTTTACTTCCAGTGCATTTTTCAGGCAATGATCGAAAAACAGTCACCTTCTTTCCACAGGCTGTTAGCACAAGCACTGCTCCCTTTTAGCACCACAGCCATTTCTTGTTACTCTAGGCAGGGTCAAGGAATAAGGGCATGATCCTCCTCTCATGCTTGATGAAGTAGCAGGTAGAAAAACATTTCCTGAACAATTGAGGGGGGGGGGGAAGGGGGGCCACATTCAACTAAATATAGCTTAGGGTTTCCCAAACCAGAGCACAAGCAAAAACAGAAAGAAAAAAAAAAAGGAATTTCAAGCAGCAGAGCCTACATGGGAGGGTCAGGAAGAAAAAAAATCATGGGGAGTATTGGTCAAGGGACAGTCAGAAGGTGTATTTGCTACTCAGACACACTGCACACAGCAGGACCTCTTTGTCTTTCCGTCTCCCCACTTCCCATTTCTCTGTACGTGTTTTGTCCTTCTCAGGTTAGAAACTCCATTACGTGTGTTTACATAGCATCTTGTACGAGAGCACCTAATCACCCTCAAACTTTGTCTAGCAATTGCTGAAGGGAGGTATATATCAAGCAGCTCACTCAGCTGACTGTTTAACTCTTCCACAAGCATTATATCCATGACAGATGTTCAGTGGCAGCAGGAAGTGCCAATTTCCCTTCTTTGTAAGCACCTACAGCCTGTACAGTTTGAGTTACTCCCTGCAAAGCACTTTTATCTAAGCTAAGTAACAGCAGGAAAGGTTCACTTTCAACCTAATAACAGCTAATGCAATGATAATTACACTGAGACATTCTTTTAAAGTAGAGCAAAATATAGGACTAGAAGCAAATTTCAGAGGCAAATTTGGCATTACAGACCTCCAGTATATGAGGAAATAAAATCTATTCAAAATCATTAATAATATGATACACAGGGGATTTGTCATTTTAAAAGGATAGTTCCCACAACACAGCATTCATACAAACCACATCACACACACACACAGAGCAGAAGCCAGCATCTTCCTCTCCTGATTAGAGGTCACCAGCACCCACTACATCTAGAAGTGGCTGTCAGTTTTATAATTAATCTGTGCTGACATATTCATTAATTGGAACACATCACAGTGCTGAAGCAATGTAGGTCACAACGCTTGAACAATACCAATACAAAGCAGTCAATGTTTCAAACAACCTCATGCCACAGCCATTTCTTTCAGAAAAAAGGATTCCACAAAGTGAAATCCTTGCACCTTTCTCCCTTTCCCTTCATTGCAGTCTTCTATCATCTGGAAAGATCAAGCTGAGGGCAGATGTGGAAAAAAGTAATTTGCTATGCTGGTAAATGTTAGAGGCAAACGTTGTACTGTCAGTTGCAATTTGATCTTACAAACTACTTCTTTGGAAATTTTATGTATAGCAATAAGACTTCCTGCTGCACTAAAAATAAAATCTGTCCATCCAATTACCAGCAAATTATCAACCATTAGCTTCATTAGCGAACAGTAATTTTTTCCTATCCCACAGGGAGAAAGGAAACTAGAAAAATTCTACCCCTGCCTAGTTTCAGTGCAATTACAGGACAGTTGTTTTCAATTCATGACACTTAATGTGACCTGAGTAAATTCTGGGTTGGAATCACTGCGTTGGAGTGGCTTTGGAAGCAACAGAGTCATGGAAACCTGTGATGGCAAAACAAGCTCTGCAAGGAGTAGCCTTGCTTGAGTCATATATACATACAACTTCTCTCTGTCTTCATTCATGTGGGCTCCTTATGTCACCCTGCAGAGAGACCATTTCTGGTATTAAACATAGAATCATAGAATGGTCTGGGTTGGAAGGGACCTCTGGAGCTCATCTAGTCCAACCCCCCTGCAGTGGGCAGGAACATCCCCAACTAGATCAGGTTGCCCAGAGCCCTGTCAAGCCTCACCTTGAATGCCTCCAATGATGGGGCCTCAACCACCTCCCTGGGCAACCTGTTCCAGTGTTCCACCACCCTTGTGGTGAGGAACTTCTTTCTAATGTCCAGTTTAAAGCTACTCTTCTCCAAATTAAAACCATTGCACCTTGTCCTTTTATTACAGATCTTTGCAAACAGGGCCTCTCCAGCCTTCTTATAAGTTCCCTTTAGGTACTGGAAAGTCACTATTAGGTCCCCACGAAGTCTTCTCTTCTCCAGGCTGAACAATCCCAGCTCCCTCAGCCTGTCCTCGTAGGAGAAGTGTTCTAGCCCCCTGATCATTTTCACAGCCCTCCTCTGGACCTGCTCCATCAGGTCCATGTCCTTTCTGTATTCNGAGTGGCTTGGCAACTACATCAGCCAATTCTTTTAGGACTCTGGGGTGCATCTCATCAGGTCCCATAGACTTATGTATATTCTGGTTCCTCAGGGGGTCACGAACCTGATTTTCACATACAGTGGGAGGGACTTCATTGCCCTGGTCCCTACCTTGTGTTTTTTTTTTAACTTGGGAGATGTTGGGAGAGAGGTTGCCAGTGAAGACAGAAGAAAAAAAGTTGTTGAGAACCTCAGTCTTCTCCTCATCTGTTGTTATTAGTTCTCCATTCTTGCTCTTCATGGGGGGAATATTTTCTCTGGCCTGAGAACACAGCTCCCCTGCAAGGAGCTCCTGACACCAAATATACACTCAGCTCAGAAAGTGCAAAGGTTAGTTGGAGCAAGCTTGTACTTTTAATTCCAAGTGGTTTACCTTCAAGGGCTTTATGAACAGCTAACCTCTACCTGTTCCTTGGAGAAAACAAATATTACCTACGGACTGAGCAGAGAGGTTCAAGACAACCTTTGCACAAGTTTCCATTAATTCATAGAACCATAGAATTATCAAGGTTGGAAGGGACCTTAAAGTTCAGCTAGTTCCAATCCCCCTGCCATGGGCAGGGACACCTCCCACTAGAGCAGCTTGCTCACAGCCCCAGCCAGCCTGGCCTGCAAAACTGCCAGGGATGGGGCTGCCACCACCTCCCTGGGCAGCCTGGGCCAGTGTGTCACCATCCTCATGGGGAATAGTTTCCTCCTAATATCCAACCTAAATCTACCCTCCAGTTTTGCATGCCTGTTAGAGTTGAAATTTTGTCATACACAGGATGCCTTTTGGCTCTACAAACACAGCAGCACCAGCCTGCATATTCTTGATTGCCACCTACTGGCATCCTACGTAGTAGAGCAAGGCTTACAAATATGCACAGAAGAAAAACTAGACAGCTTCAGGAAACCTTTGCTTAAGTGCCCAAGGTAAATCATTGTTAAAGTCCTAGCTTCTCTAAAGTGCTGCAAAAAAAATAGCCTCACAAAGCCACTACTTGATGGCAGATTGAAAAGATTGTAAAACCAGAAACTTTGCTTTAGAAAGAATAAAAATGCTGGTTTGGGATCAGCTGGAATCAGGACAGCATGCTGAGAAATGGCAGACCCACATCAGTCTGTTGAAGGAGGAGCACTGCTGAGAACAAAATGCTACTCAGTTGTGGCAGACCCCACATTTTGTTGTTTCCATTTTCCTTAGTTACATAAGATTTTTCTCTATTTATTTCCTCCTGCCCTTCAGAACTCTTTATTCAGCACATGCAGTCAGTCACGTGTTAAACAGATGGTGTTCTGATTGGTTTTGCTCATACCCTTCTAACAAGGTCTTCTGCTTATATTTTGTTCCCACATAAAAGATGTCCCATTGAGGTTTCTTTCTACCAGTGATTACCCCATTGACAAAAAGCCCTTCTTCCTTCTCTACTGCATTAGAAATTTGCAACTACTAGGCTTTAATCTGACTTGGATCTCTCAATGATCTGCCACAAAAGAGGTAGAATAAACAGCACCCAAGGCTTTCTGTAATACTTTTCATCAGCAGATCAGAGTGTCAGGACAAGTATCCTCCTACACTGAGAATGCTCTTTGAAAAGGGTTTGTCTACTGTATTTCATTTTGGATCTTAAAAGGAAAACAGAATCCTCAACCTCACTCACCAGACACAGAACTGGACATGAGAAATGGGAGCAGTTTATCCCAGGCAACCTAGCAAACCGTCGAAACAATGAGGACAGAAGGCAGGTCATCTGTAATCACTCAACCAGAATCCAAGCTATCTTCCCAGCAAAATGACTTTACCAGCAATGAAGCCAGCCTTGTAGAACCTCTGGAAGTAACTGTCCATTTTTAGAACACAACCTTGCAAGACTGTCACTGCAATTGGCTTTAAGAAGTCAATAGTGGCTTTTCAGAGTCCAAACCTGACTGCTCACTGTCCTGCACGCTACATCTATTCAGAACACTGGTCTTTCCTTTCATTCCACTACAGCAGTGCTGAATGCCAACAAGGCAACATATAAAAGCTACTCAAAACATAAGGAACAAAGCAAGATTCTCCACATTTTGCAGTCCATCAAAACCATGTTTTCCGAGTAGGTCTTTCAGGTAATGCTGAAGGGACAAATAAGGACACATTAAAACCATATCAGGTTCATAGTTCTGCTATAAAATCATGCAAAACTAGAAAAATACATTTAGATCAGAAGTCACTGAAATCAAAAAGTCAAGAGTGCAGACAAATAAGGTGAAAAGTAATGCTTTTTTCTTTCTTTTAATGAATCAAGACAATGAAAGTTTACACAGTAAGAAGAAAAAGAAATCAAGACATTCATTAAAAAAAAACTTCAACATGGCCTACAAACTGAAGTCCCAATTAGTAGGTTTCTTCTAACATTATTGTTCAGCTTCAGAGCTCCAATTCAGGTACTGCTACTTATGCACCTCAATACAAACTAAGGACTTAAATAGCAGCATGTGATGTTCATAGCTCCACACCCTGGCAGAAGCCACTGGGATTTACAGGTTTTAAACCTGTATCACACAATAATTCATTTCAAAATCAAGCATGGTCCTTTGAAGAAAAAAGAAAACAAATACTTTGAATTTGTGTAACTGTAAGTGTTCAGTTCTCCCAGTAGCATTTTAAATTGACAGAATTTAGTACATATGCCGGATTTTCCATATCTAGCATACTTGAGGGTTTCTTTGCCTTTTATTTTGATCAATTACTTGTTAATAACAATACTTTTCTTCTTCAAGTTGTGATCGAAGAACACCTTGAATTACAGCAGCCTCCAACAGAATTGTGCTTAAAAGCAACAGGCCACATTACAAAATTCTAGTAGCTGCCCTGCCTATCTACTGCTTACTGATGACACATTGCCTACCAGAGAAAACACAGATCAGCACCTTTATCAAGTCACTGGGCTGCAAGTAAACTTATCATAAATAGGATTAAAACACGAGCATTACATTTGGAGCCAAACTTCCCACAGTTGAGGGCAATTTCATCCAGGCTTGACAATCAGTTCATTGCTACTTTGCAAGAAATAAATCATTACTTATTTTCTCTACTTTTATTATTTCCCTGCCAACTTCTCTGTTATCTTACGAGAAATGTAACTGTCCAAGCCATTCTGAGTCATCTGTCTTTCCCCAGCAAATCAAATACTGATGGCTCAAGTGTCAAAGGTCAAACTTATCTTTGGCACTCTGTATTAACCAACTTATTTTAAACAACTGAAGGCTGCAATATATGCTTATACACATTCTATATCAAAAAACCTAACTGCAGGTGATGCTGGGAGGACAGGTTCCATTAAATGCTCTCCTAAGTAGAACTGAGAAACAGACTTCAGTTGGTTATATTCACCTTACACAACACTTCTCTAAATAGAGCTAAACAAAGGCAAAAAAGGTTAGCCTCTGTATTGACCCATGCACATAGGCTAAAATTAGGACTTAGACAAGCAAGGAAAAAAATTCAACTTTAACTATTCTAGAGGTAGAAGCACAGGAGCCTCCTGTGAGAGAGAGAAGACAGTATTTACCTACAACTGGCTTAATGGCAACATTTTCAAAGTTTTGCAAACTGAAGAAACCACGATGCCAGACTCAGCCAAGGATTCACAGCTATGACTTGCTTTTACTTGATTAGCTTCCCAATACAGAGTTTGAGAGACAACAGAATATAACCACCCTAATTGGATATTATGCAAGCAGTTGAATGACACTGTAGTGCAAAACAGATTCCCCATCTACCTCCTTATTTCTTATTCAGACAGGAGGTCCTCACTTTACAGAGACAGTCTTGATAATAGCACAAGACAGAACTAAGCAGAGCATAAGGAATGGACTCCCACATGAGAGTGGGGAATTCAACAGTGAAGAAATTAAAAGGCCTCAATTTCTTTTCAGCTGCTAAGAGATGCCAATCCACACAGGAGGCATGCAGCATTCACCAAGAGAAATGTCATAAAGCCAGAGTTAGGAGTTAAAGGTGTTCAGATCAGATCATCCTGTGACCATGCTGACTTTAATGTGGTCATATCAGAGGTAGGTATGGCCTAGCATAACACCTACCTATTGCAGAATAAGGATTCATGAAGACCAAGCAATGAGATACAGCTCCATTTGCACAAGTACCAGTTGTATTCCTCCACTACTACTCTTGAATACTCTATTACTACTCTGTGACTACTCATAGGAAGCTCCTTCTCTGCAAATACTTTCCTTTGTCTAGGATGCTTTTCAGTTATTCCAGAAACTAATATTGTATCTGTCATCTGACCTAAAAATCATAATGAAGATTCAGACAGCTGCGAAAGTGTCGTACACAACTTCATTTTACTGTATATCCACAGTATCCATTTATCAAGCATTAGTCATCCTGTTACCTGATCACAGTGCAAAACCAAATTTGTGCTGCTAGAGGAGCAAGAGATTTCACAAGGGGCTCAGGCTCCAGAAAGCTCTTCTCTAGTAGCTGTGTATACACAAACATTTCTGCTCAGCCTGGCCTCCAGGCAGCAATAAAAGTATCCAGACCCTCTGTGTATTCATTAGCCAATTACAGGGTGCTTTAAGAGTGGGAACTGGCAAGGTCAAGTTTTTCAAGTCCTTCTGCTGTGCTATACGTAGAGGCCCTCAGGAAAAGCCAAGAAAACCTTCCCTAGCTCAAGACAAGGCAAGACAAACAAAGGGTTAGGGGGAAACCAGTTACACTATTCACATTACTGAGTACAGGAAACTGGGGTACAGAAGAGTTTACTGTCACACCAGAGCCCTTTCCAGTCTGACAGATGATGTCAGGTCTCCCACGACCTAGAGCCGTGCTGCACTTCCAAGAGATAAAGTCAGGAAAGCAACTGAACTCTGCTAAGCTCCAAGCTACACAGCTAATATCGAAACGAGAACAAAGATATGATCTGAACTTGAGACAAGCAGTTTCCTCCCTCTGCACTTCTACTAAATGAAACAGGATGGATTTGTGCACATACACATCTGTATGTGTTACACACTCGAGTGGCACATGGATTCCTCCCTAGTGATTGCTTGTAGTGTTTCCTGGAGGGAAGAGAATATTAAAAAAGTCTTCTGGAAGGAGAACTTCTATGCTGTCAGATGCTAGTCTGGAGAAGCAGGAGCCTCTGACAGGCCAGCTTCTTAATCTAAATGATTCCACATTGACAACTGACAGTCTTTTCAATGAAGAAGCACCTGAGTACTTAATAAGAGAATTAATAACTTGACAATAGGCAAGGTACTTGCTCAGGCATTAGTAAGAAAACAGAGTGACACCTTAGAGGAAAAGCTACTTGAATGCCATTTAAACTTGTCAAATTGCAGAAAATAGAGCTGCAAATTGATAAAAATCAAGTTCATTATGTGAACTAAGGTCTAATTTTCTTAAATTTGCATCCATTTTATGCACGTTAAACTGAGAGAGATTTTCTGCCTGAAATATTAATGCAGGGGAACAATCCTGGACAGGGCAAACTACCCGGCACCTCCAAACACTGCTGTAAATCACTCAGAGATCCTACAGCTAGAAGACACCAAACCGGTCACCTTCTCTGATCTATAAAGCATTGGTGATACCATTCCCTAAATGAATTCCCTGCTTCAACTACAGCACACTGTCAAGAGAGGGTGAAATCAGCAGCAAAGAAGAATCCACAGCAATCCTTGTTAAAACACTACAGTGGTGAATTACCCTCATTCTTTACAAACACAGCTCCTTCTTCTAGCCTAATTTTGTCCCTCTGCAACATCCAGCCAGCAGCAATTCACTAGTCGGCTAGATGGAAGAACATTTCTGGTCTTTATCTAGGTACTTACAGACTGGTCAGGCCACCTTTAAACCTCTGCTCAATAAGCTGAAATAGATTGTGCTCTCAGAGCATGCCACTGAAGGACACATTTTTCAGACCTTTTAATCATTCTGACAGATTGCCTCTGATCCTCCTCCAATTTATCAGCATCCTTCTAGCACTGTTGAAATGAGACCTGGGCACACTATCACAAAAGCAATTGCACCAGTGACAAAGGCATTACCTCCTGACTCTCATTTAACAATCCCTTGTTTTCACATCCAAAGATCTCACTAATCCTTGTGGTAACTTGGTAACTAGTTGTGCAGCAGGTGCGCCAACGTGCTCCCCTACCCTAAAGGGTCTCGCCATTCTGCAAACAAGACCTCTTCAGTTCTTAGGTGCCAAATGTCACTTTTGGCCATGGTAGGAGGCTGCGCATTTGCTTGCTTATACTCTCCTATATGGTACTACTGGCTTGGAAACCTGGTATCGCATTGTCATAGGGTGACTAAAATTGAAGAGAAAGAGACATCAAGGATCCTCTAACATTTGCACGTCATTCTCCCTTTGAAGAAATTAGGCTGGTCTGCTTTTAAGCAGACAAGGGACAGAGACGCTTCCTCTTTAAGAAAACGCCGTGGCTGGATTTCTTTTCATCCCCTTCCTTCGCCCACGAAAGAATTTGCCGGGAGGGACTGATAAGGAGAAAACGAAAGTTGGAGTTGCGCCCTGAGGAACCAAAGGCTGTGACCCGGAACACCATACAGGGGGACAAATAAAAACAAACAGCCAATTGTCACGTGAAAAATGACATATCCTTGTTTATATGAGGAAGTGAGGGGAAAGATCTTCCTTCCGGATTTTTGCCTTTTTCTCTGCTGACGTCTCAGGCTACTCTCTCCTCTAATTGCTGGAAGTCGTAAATATACTGCCAATAAGTATACTGCTTCTAATCTTGTGGCCAGCTGGGTTAACTCCTATTACCCCTCCCCGGGGTGGGAGTGAGAAGCTTGCCTTCTGGTAAAGAGCAGGGGGGGTTTCTGATAAGGAGTGGTGATTCATAGGCCTAAAGGCCTGTCCCAGTTCCCGGATCTGTATGACTCGGCAATTATAGGAGGCCTGAAGCTATTTTCAGCTAACAAATCTTTCCTTTCCTATCATTTCTCTTTTTATATTGTTGTAGCATTTAAATATAGATAAAGCTATTCTTATAATTCACTATCTGTGTGCCCAGTGTTTTATTTTATTTTGCTGTCCCCATTTGGGGAGAGGGGGCATCTCGGAGGTCCTCTCAAAGAGATTGTTCCTTTGACCCGAACAAATTCTTAGTTCTTCTGGTCAAACCAGGACACGCATCTTCCTTGTTGACACAAGAATGAAGGGAACATACCTGCAGACTAATCGCTAGTGATCTGAGTTTTTCTTCCACATACACCTTGTTTAAGAAAAATATTAAACAAGATAAAGCTAGAGCCAAGTGCTGCAGGACCTTCCTAGAAGCACACCTTCTCTTGAACAAGATTCCTTGTTAACCAAGCACAATTAAGCCAGGAAAGAACAATCAAGAATGGTACAGGTGCCTCAATTTAGTGATGCTGACAATTCTGGAAAATAGGCACTCGACACAAAGTTAACGGAGAAAGATAGCTTTACCTTTAATTGGAAGCTTCCACACCTTCGTGATCTTGTACATAGACGCATGCTCTGCCCCAAGGGATTACCCCTTTTATATGTTTTATTAGTAATTAACATATTGATATCTATAGCCAACCCTGGCTCTAGGTCTTTCAGTAGTCCACCCCCAGTGGTTTTCAGCTTGGCCCCTCAGAGAGTGCCCACGTGGGCCTTGGCCCTCTTCTGTTTTGTCTTCAGGCTATCTGCAGGTGGCTTCTTCAAAACATCACATCCTTGGCAAGGCATGGGAAAGTCCAAGACAGTACCTGAGGAACAGGCCTAGTGGCTCCTAATATGTAAACAATCCAGGAAGCTAAAAGTCCTAAAAATCTACAGAGCACACTAAAATCTTTAGGCATCAGTAGCATACTTTCAAGGACTTAAGATTACTACAACAGCAATTTCAAGACTCCTTTTGGGAGGGAAGCCCTCTGCACCTGCTCCCTGGCCTGTCCAACCAACTGAAGCAGGGAGATGACCCCCAAACACTGCCCTGCTTTGGGTGGTTTGATCAGAGACTGCAAATTAGGACAATAGTGAGGTCTGAGCTCAAGTGAGCACATTTGGGAGGGTAGTTACAACTCATTAAGGATGAGAGGAGACACCTGTTTGCTCAAGCCTTCCAGGCATGGACCCTAAATGAAATCAATGCTCAACTCTCAAAGCCAGGATATAGGGAAGGCAAGCTTTAGAGATGTCAGAAAAATCTAACTTTTAATGGAAAAAAGATTAGACAAGTAGAAACCAGTCTAAGAAGAGGCTAGAGGGTCTAGATGGAAGTGATATTTGATGCAAGAGATGGGGGTGTGTCAGAGTAACAGAGACACTGTAGAAAGGGAATAAGGCAGTAGAGGAGAAATAAGTAGTTAACATAGAGAAGATGGTGGAGGAGGAAGAAATTAAACTGATGGTACCACTGCAAAAGGCAGGTGTAATTGCATGAAATCATGTTTCAACAATCCCCTCTCAGCCTGCTTCAGTCAGCTTTCACAGATTTTGCTCAGTGCTATCAAGCTCCATACCACTGCACAAATACTACAGGCAGCAAGAAAATGAAACAAGGAGATTTCAGGACTGAAACCTGGATCTCCTTATCACTCACTGCAGTCATGCAACTGTAGCTTTTCTGCTCTCCAGGGCTCTAATACAACCTGTGTGAACAATGGGCAGATCCAGGCCATTTGGCTGACAAAAATGGTAGACAACAAGAGTCCTGTTGCAAGAGGTGCTGCAGGTTAAGTTTTTTATTGGCATCAAGACACAAGCAGCATGTGTTTCATTTTCTGAAGAGAAGTCACAAAAGACAAAAAAACAAGAAATTTCATAAATTCAAAGAACCATCTCATCCTTAAAAGCAGCCTTGGGCTTTAAGGGTATAGAAGAGACACTGGAAATGGGGGCTGTGTGTTTCTAATCTTACCCCACTACATTGCCCAGATTAATTTTGGTAGGAAGAGGAGAAAGAGAGGAATGAGATTTCTGACCAGAAACAGAGCAGGATCTTGAGTGAGGCAGTATGGTGAAGAAAAGAACAGAGATGTGTTTTGAAAGTACAAGGATAACTGTACTTAATGCCAGTAACCTGACAGTACAATGACTTCAGAATCATTAGGGTTGGAAGAGACCTCTAAGATCATCAAGTCCAACCATCTACCTATCAGTACCATGCCACTAAACCATGTCCCAAAGTAGAACATCTGCACATTTCTTAAACACCTCCAGGGATGGTGACTCCACTACCTCCCCAGGCAGCCTGTTCCAAGACTTAATGACCCTTTCAGTGAAGAAATTTTTCCTGACTTCCAATCTAAACCTCCCCTAGTGCAATTTGAAACCCTTTCCTCTTTGCCTCTCACTGTTAACCCTGGAGAAGAGACCTACCCCATCTCACTCCAGCCTCCATTCAGGGAGTTGTAGAGAGTGATAAGGTATCCCCTGAGCTCTCTGCCATTCTTAAGACTTCCTTCACATTGCAGAACAATTTAACAGAGACAATCTCCCCAACATCTTCCCCATCTTCCATTAACAAACCTCTAACATCCCTGTAGCACCTTGAGCAATTGCTTGCCCAGCAAAGCACTAGCAGAGAGGCATTTCAACTGCTTTAGCTGTCTTTCATGCTTTTTCAACACCATGTGAACAGCAAACACTCTATAGACCACAGCAATCCACAAACAGTAACTTCATTATCCATGGCAAAACTGGATGTTGATGTGGATTGCAACAGTGTAGCACAGACTTCATAAAGCATCCTCTTCTAACCTTAAAAAGCATAATTTCCAGAGCAGAAAGTGCTCCTTTCTTTATTAGCATCAAAATGTCACTAATGGTGCCACTAGACATCAAGTAGCATCGTTTTGAGAATCTGGTATGTTCTCCACTCTCCTAGCTTTCAGATGAATACAGCATTCAGATGAATAGCTTTTTCAACAAATGACATGTCACAGCCTTGACACAAAAATACATGCACCTTGTCAATCATTCACTCACCATCAAGTTCAGATGTTCAGCTTCAGAGATGAATTTGATCTGCACTGCAGTTAATGTTAAATGTGGACTCTCAGATGAGAGGATGAGCCTAAGTAAAAGTACAAAGTAAATGTGGCAAATCAGAGAAAATACCATGCCATTTGTACATTAAATAGGTAACACACTTCTGTAGCATGTAGAAATTCAGGCATACTGAACCAAAGCTGAGTGTTAGATGACAAGGACTAAAATGAAAGCTGATATGGATGGTATCCAATTTTAAACTGGTGACCTAAACATCCCAGCCCAAAGTCTAGCTACTGTTTTATCTATCAAGGTTGTTATACAACAGCTATCACTGTAACACAGCTGGTCAGGTCCTTTGTTGCCTGAGAGAAATCCATGTGCCATTTGCAACACCCCAGTTATTTCTTTGACAGAAGTGTAAAACAGCACCATTATGTACAGCAAGTTGCCTGTACTAGCCAAGGCATCATTTACCATTCATTTCTGAACTGAAACGATGACAAAAATTAAACATAGCCACTTTGGAATTATTCAGGCAAAATAATAGTTATTATTAACTTTTGTACTTAACCTCTCTGGGTTGTGTCACAACAGTAATTCAAATATCTTAAAGATGCCAGCGAGGGAAGAGCAGAAGCCAACTAAAGGCCTAGTCTAGGATTTCTGAAGGTCCAGAATAATTCCATTCAAAAGAGCTGTGTGCTTAATACCTGCAGTTCACTTCAGAAACAACAATCGAAGATGCCTAGAATGACAGGGAAAGTGATCTCTACACAACCCAGATGCTAGTAGAATTGGTAATAATGCAAGATACAAGCTACAGGAAGGGTCTTTAGTATTATACTCTTACTGCCTTTCAGAGTCATTTTTAGAGAGTGATCTTGGCCTCATTCTCCTCTCCTCCCCAATTCTCTCCCCACTTTTGCAGAGGGCTTTCCACCAAATGGTATGGTATTTTACAATTACATTTTTAATTGAGAATTACATTTAATCTAGGAGCTAATTTTCTAGCATAGCACTGCTTTAACATGATGTTTTCAAGCAGCTTGTTCCCAGTCCTCCCAAATCACCCAAAGAAGCCACTTTAACCATCTGTGCATGTTGTGTTCCATGGAGACCCTGCTGGGCCACCTCGCATGTCTGGGACACAACTGAGCTTTTGCCAGGTACATCTCACTCTTCAGTTAAGGATTTGGATATATTTTTCCTCTCATTTAACATTCTGCTTACTTCCTTTTTTCTTGGTGCTAACCATCTTAGACAATGAAATATGACACAAACTCGTCAGTCATCATACATCATCTGATACACAATTCTGAAGTTACTGATTCTTGTAGATTTTGATATCCAGCCCAATCTGATTCACTCAATTTAATTGAATGCCAATTATTGATTAGTTTGAGCTCTTAACTTCCACATGCTAGGTTAGCTGGCTTTCTGTATCTTCAGTTTTCTTTTCAAACCTCTTTCATGGATCAGGTAACTCTATACTGTATTTGCAGTCAAAGATCTCAGAGAATCAACTCAAGTAGCAACATTCCATAAAGCAGGCTTCGCTAATTATTCTTTGAATCAAGGTGATGCAGCATCAGTGAAAATGGCTCCAATGCTGGGCATTCCAAAGGCCCTAGGTAATGGGTAATTGGCACAGCAGGACACAAAAATTTCCTTAAATAACACATTGGAAGATTGTTTCTATGTTCAGTGACAGCAGATACAGATGAAGCAGACTGCTCTTGTGCCTCTCTCTTTTGGTGTTTTGATGCTTTGGCAAGCTACCTTAGGAAGCCTGGGGGCACTACGCATCCTCTTTTCACAGTGCTGTGTATGTACAGGACTTCTTTCTGCTTTATTGTGCCAGCCCAGCACAACCATATTTCCCATTCTAAGCCATTTTATCTAAGGAGGTCTCTTGGAAATGAACAGTGGCACGGGCAAGGAAGGAAATGTAATAGCAGGTCCTGAAGCTCTTAAAGCAATGCATTTTTCTCCTGGTTCTAAATGATTTTATTCTATCTCAGATTTTCATCCCATTACCTCAAATAGCAGGAACTGGCCCACAACTCAATTTCATAGCATTGCTATTTCTGCAAAGCATCATCTCTTTTAATGGTGCCAGTGTTAGTGGCTCCAGACAGGAGGAAAAAAAAAAAAAAAAAAAGATAATGGTAGGGTGCCCATTTACCTACTGCTACCTCATTTCATCAGCCATTTATCAACACATTCTTCATTAGGAGGAATAAAAACCAATGGTAGGCGGAGCTCTTTCAGTACATTTAACTTTCTGGCGTTATACAGGTGGTAACACAGCTGAGATCAAACACAGTCATGTTTTCTCCAAAGCCAGCTTGGCTGAAGGCTAGCTGCTTCTCAATTAGAGACAGCAATATTTCTGGCATGGGTTAAGCATCTTTTCTACAGCTGGGATTTGCTTGGCTGTTGCTTTCCTAAAGAATGCTCACTTCTTACTAGTTCATTCACTTTTTACCCAAGGTCCACAAGAAGAGAAAAGCCTGGCTCAAGTTATGCATGAGTGAGATATAAACCTATGCAAATCTTTAAGCACATAAGGAAGCTGAGATATTAGAGCAATGATGCTGCATTACAGTTTATAAACCTTATCACACACTGCAATAAGCATTTCTCTGTTAGTTTCCTACAAGAGAAAGATTATAGCTGCATTGTCAATAAAGCCCCAGGAAGCTTCTGAAGACCTCCTGCCTTATTGCTATGTCATTTCTGCTCCCTGAATACCTTTACTTCAAGTTGGGATAGCAATAAATGCCCAACAATTTTACCGAGTTCAATTTCTTGAGATACACATGAGGACAATAGAGTACCATCCTTCCAGTGCTCCACAGAGAGAAAGAGGTACTGTAGCAGCTTGCTCTACTTCCAGAAATAGTTATCCCTCCCTATATTTTGTATTTAATATGTAAGGTCAATACTAATTAGCTATCCCATCTCTAAATGGATTAGTGATCCTGGAATCAAGAAGTTAGTAATGACTTATGTTCAACATGGCACCAAAAAGCGAGCTCTTTGTTATGGTTTGCCATAGAAAGACTTGCCAAGAACGGCTGATAGAGAAACAAAACCTGAAGAAAAGTCACACCAGCATAAACCTTTTCATTTTGACAGGGCAGAGTATTTTATATTGTAAACCAAGGAGCAAGGAAGCACAACTGGATGTTTCTTTGCCATAAAGTCCCCACAATATCTTTAAGGACACTTCATGTGGTTTAACATTGTAGTAGACTACTTTAGATCTTTGTCTGTCTCCACACCTGGTGCCTCTCTACATCCCCTGCAGGGTCGACAGGATGACAGTGAGTCACTCTTAGTTCATTTAAGCTTCTATGCATTTCTGCCATAGTGTTTCTATTTGCTTCAGCTGGTCAGTCTTTGCACTTTCCCAATGCTTCACAAGTAATAGTTCAAAGATAGGATGCTTGGTTTTCAAATTTAAAGCCAAATGACTTGTACTTTTACTCCTCATAAAAAGATAAGTAACATCTGGCTGATGGATAACATACTGATTAACATATACTTATTTACATAAGTGTTTAAAACATTACATACTGGAGATTTTTCTTCCATATTCAGGGTGGCTTCTCATCCAGCAATGTATACACTGTGTTTTGCACTTTACAAATGCCTAGTTTGCATGTAACTCAATAAATCAGCACTTATAAATCAGCCACAGCCTCTGTGTTGCACCCATCTTCCCACTCCCTGCCCTGAAATCCTTTGTCAGCAAATGCTTGAGATACTGGTTCTGCAGGTGGATGTAGATCAATATTAAACAGATGGTAGTCTAGTCTGCAGTAACTAATACTAGCCCTGCTTCACCAGTTATTTGGTGAGTGCAGTTACCTAGGAGAGAGTTCCAAAACACTTAACATTGACTCAAGTCAGCATTCAGTATAACTCTTGTTGAGAGCCAACATTCAGTGCTCCCTGAAGCACTGATTATATTGGCTACAGACCACAATATTTCTCAAAGTTTGTAAGTAGAACCACATTAAATCAAATGCCAGATAGTTCAGAACAAGCTGTTGGGTTACAGCTAACAGCTCTTTCACTTGCTGAAACCCACAAACCTTGGCTATCCCAACAAGAGGCACATCTTGCCACATTCATACTATGAAAAACCTATCTGTTGGCTTCATTTCTAATCTTTCCCACAGAAAAAATGTGTACCCAGGATTATCACTTCACTACCCTTCACTTATATTCAATGCAAAACAGAGTCAAATTTTTCTACATCACTTAAGTTGCACCTTGCCTGAGACTCAAGGAAATGCAATCACAGAACTACATAAAAGAAAGGAAAAATATACACCAGAGCTCAGGCTGAAGCAGCTACAACTTCACATAAGCTGTTTCCATCTCTAAAAGTAATCCTGAGTTAATTACATCAACATTTCTTCTTACCAAAGAGCCAGGCAATGTCTTTGCTGCTGAGTACCATGTGATTTTAGGCAGCGTATCATCATAGGTTGATGAAAAGCAAAGAGCTAGGATATATGCAGTCAGTAGGCATTGTGAAAATTGTCAGGCTGAATCCTTGCTCTCCATGTACCAAGGGCACCTTCAGAGTCCCTACCAATATGAAATATGCAGGTTATTACATTTTCATACCACCTTCACGTCCCAGCTACTTTAGGAACAAGACAATAGTCCACAGAGAATGCCACTCTGCTCTTTCTTCTTGTTCTTTTGCATACCCTTGAGGTGCACTGCTTTCAGCCAAATGCCAAAGAAACCAGGCTTTCATCCTCCATGGCAGCACTCTACCCCACAGGGAAACACATCAAAGCTGTCAGTCCCACATGCACATCAACATTTACTGAGAAATCACTCACCCACCCATCCCTCAACAGATGAGCAACTTCCACCGCACGCATGTCAGCCTTCAGTATGGAATGAAAAAGCCTGCAGCCAAAGCAACAGCTGCCACAGCTGATTTAGCCATTGGTAAGAAAGGAATTGAGGGAAAGAAGAGGACAAGACTGAAAGTCTGAAGTCTCTGCTGTTATTTGTACTGCAGAAGGCCTTGATCAGCACTGTTACAGATACACGACCTACACACACTAAGACTCTGGCTCTGGGTAAACTCCCAATACAGGAATAAAGCACGAGAATTAGTACTTCTGTTTCTACAATCCGTTAATCAACAGCCACATGACATGGCTAAGGGCCCAAAAGGAAAATCAGGATTTTTATCTCCTCTCTTCTGACACTGATCAGCAACAGACCAGGGAATAAGGTGTCATTCAAGTGCAAGAGCTCCAGGAGCCCATAAGGAGCCTTTAAGAAGGAAATCCAGTGGGCAAGCCTTGAAAATGCAGTTGTCAAAATGGTAATTCAAAATGTCATGCTAATGCTCCTAAGCCCTGAACTGGCTCCATTATCTGCAGAGAATGGTGCAGTAGGGGTGAAAATATGAATGTTAGACCCACTGCACATCCAGACCAGGCAATCCAGCAGCTGTTGTTCCTCTCCTGAACTTCACTTTTTCTAAGCCTTCAGCAGAAAGCTCTACACAAGATCTCAAGCCCCAGGATGTAGTGAGTTTGGGGTGGTGGTTTTTTTGTTTTCCTCCTGATGAAGCTTAATTTCCACTAATGGATGATCCAAGGTGGAGACAAAGGAAGAACTGAAGGAAGCTATAAGCCTTTTGGCTACTCCATTAACACCAAATATGTGTTCCTGTACTCCAAGATGCTGCTAAAGCCATATAATTTCACAGCTTTCTCTTCTTTGAAAGATGCATTTGCCCTGCTTTCCAAGCATATCTGTTTGTACTACTGTGGTAAGTAATGGCTTCAATCAGAGGACTCCATGATGCCAAGTGTAGCAAATGGGCATTATAAGAAATAGTTTGTGCCTCTAGAAGCAGTCCTTCTTTAAAACAATGTTCAATGAGGGGTATGAACCAAATAGAGAGGATGAGGTAAGAAGATGGAAAACCTATTACATGACAAGCATTTTCATTGATTTGTCTCTACTGCCCTGCTGGTTTTCACAGTGTTTATCTGCCTACAACCAACATACCATAAATGTTGAAACCATGAACTGAGGTTTGAGGCTGGGTCCAGAAGAGGGTGGAAATATAGCAGAAAGCTATCCCGATCCAGGGAAATTCACCTGCTCCAATGCATTTCCAAGGAGGCAATGATAAGTGATGGGGTGATTCTCTAGAAGGGTGCTAGAGGAGGCAGATTTAAATGCTACTCTCAGTTCTACAATAGGTGAACATACTTATCTACCCAGACCTGACCATGCCTTTTATGACTGGATTATTCCATTTTCAGATGCCTAAAAATTACATGAGAAAGAAAGTATGGGAACATACCTCTTCTTATCCCTATCTGCAAAGACAATGTTTAATTGGCAAGATGCACACTACACACACTCCTCTAGAGCTTGTATCACTCAGAATCCACATCAGAAAGGCATAAGGTTTCCTCCAGATTACTACATACACATTCATTTTCAGATACCAGTGTTGCTTCTTAGGATAACTACTGCAAACTAGAATTTACTAAGAAAAAGATGAACAAAAACCATACTTGCATGCCAAGAGAAAAGGATACACGTGTGCCAAGCTCTTTTTCACAAAGATTATGCTAGAAAACTGGGCAGTGATCTGAAAGGATAACTTTGGCTTAATAGACTCATATGCAGCCCATGTACTTAACCTGTATGCCAACAAGCAATATAACACAGCTTTGCTGTTCATCCCATTTGATTGTAGAAGGGTAGGAGTTGGAAGCTTTGCACTGCCAAAATGCCAGCCACTAGCCAAAAGTACATTTGGTGCAGCAGATGTGAAATGGGCATCCTTTCCCTTCTCTGACCTCCTCAAGGGCAGTTCCAGAGAAGAAAATAACAGAGATCAGCAAAAGTAAGTAATTTTTCTGAAAGTTCTGCTTTGTTTGGCAGTATTCCCACATCATGTTTCTCAATCAGGAATCTGTCAAGAAAATACAATCCCTTTAATAGTTATCTCTTGCATGAGAAAATCCAAGGAGGTGAAGACCAAATTAAACAAGCTAACAAACATCAAGAAGGGTTTGTGTGCTGGCAGTATTAAGAGGAGGTCTGACCAGCACATGGGAATACATACAGGACTCGCACACCACAGAACCATGAGCCCATATGAAATCTCTCCATTTCCTCTTACAAATACCCTGATTACTCCCTGCCTGTTGAAGCACCAGGATGTGTGAAGGGGTATATCCCAAACCTGGAGGCATGTTCTTTAAATTCAATGGTCTTTTAAATACTGGTGAGAGAAGTTGCTGCACCTGGCCATGCAGTGTGGAAGAAGAGTACTGTGACTGTAAATACTGAAGGAGGTGGCAGGAAGGACTTTCATTTCATGCCTCTACTTAAAACAATGCAACAGGCAACAGAAAAATCTGTATGCAACAATTCTACCCTCAAATGAGAGTCTTCTTAATAAAGATACAACAAAAAAAGGGAACTTGTTGCTTGCCACAGCAGTAAGATATATGCCCAATCCTATCACACTATAAAAAAGTTGAGTTAATGGCAGCAACTATTAGACAGATTCTGAGATGTAAGCAGATGTACATGATAGGCTTCACAGAGTTACCATCCACAAAGTTTCCTCCAAAGAGGAAAGGATGCTTCCTTCTTGATATGCTCACCACCTTCTAGAAACTCCATCAAAAAATCTGCTGAGCCAAAGTTATTCAGTTTTGGCTGTAAATTATCTTTTAATTGTTTTTACATCTGCCTTCTAGGAAGAGTTCTTGTATTACAT
>VWZO01014433.1:34301-46924 GCA_013396975.1 Bucco capensis
GGAACCATATAAAAGAGAAGATAGCACAATGGCTCTATAAACACTGATCTTTGTACTTTTCTTCAAGTGTTTATTTTGCCAAACTCTTTTATGAAGTTTTCCAAAAGCACTATATGCCTTTGCTAACCTATTGTCTATCTCTCGGTCAATTTTACCATCCAAGGAAAAGAGGCTACCCAGGTAATTCAACTGCTGGACTGATTTAAGCTCTGAATCGCCAATGATGATGTAAGGATGACAGAAAACTTCCTGAGGTGCAGGTTGATAGAGAACCTCTGTCTTCTTTAAGCTAACTTCCAGCCCAAAAAGCTCAGCAGCGGCTGCAAAGCAGGACATTAAACGCTGCAGAGCTACTTCTGTATGGGCAACAAGGAGCATCAGCATAAAGCAGCTCCCAGACAAGATAGTTTAAGGTCTTAGTATGAGCCTTCAATTGCCTTAGGTTAAATAGGCTTCCATCAGTACGATATCAGATGTAGATACCATCGTGATCATCAAATTCTGCCATGGCCCTTTGGAGCATCATGCTAAAAAAGATTGTGAATAGAGTTGGTGCAAGAACGCAGCCTTGTTTCACACCATTAACTATTAGAAAGGGCTCAGAATGTGCATCGCCATATTTGACTTGGCCATGTTGATTCTCATGTAATAAGATGATCATTTCAAGAAACTTAGGAGGGCATCCTTAATGTTCCAAAATCTGCCATAGACCATTTCTGCTCATAGTATCAAAAGCCTTGGTGAGATCAACAAAGGTTACATAAAGGCCTTTGTTCTGTTCCCTACATTTCTCTTGCAATTGTCTGAGAACAAATATCATGTCTGTGGTACTCCTGTTGGCTCTAAAACCACATTGGCTTTCAGGTAAGATTCCTTCTGTTATAGTGGGTATTAGTCTGTTTAAGAGTAATCTTGCCAAGATTTTACCAGCAATGGAAAGCATAAGGATACCACAATAATTTGAACAATCTGATTTAACTCCTTTCTTCTTGTACAAGGTGAGCATGCTTAAAATTATATGAGTTCTTGTATTACGTATAATTTTAAGGATGGTCACTGATAAATCTAACAGTGATAAGCTTTTTAAAAGTTACCAACTTAATCAGCCATTGTACTTTCAAATTAGGAGCTGCATTTAAAGCCATGGGGACACTGCAATTACTAAAAGTGAGGTTTATTTACATAGCCATTCTTCATGGCATATTTATTTAATAAAATGTATGCAAATTGTACATCCTACTAATAAGCTCATTAGAACAGTTAACACAAGCAGATTTCTAGCTTAATTCAGTAATCCATAGCCTTCTCAGAGAACACCTTTCCTTCCCTATTTACAGGTACCAGCCTCCTGTTCTTAAACTCACACTACAAGAGGGATATTCAAAAAGGCTAGCAGTATGGAAAATGTTTTAAAGTTCTTATTATTCCACTTAGAGCAAGTTAACAACACAGTCAAAACACTTTTATATTAAAAAAAAAACAAACCAACCAACCCCCCACAAAACACACAACCACCGACCCAAAACAGAACCAACTTCCTCAGTTATTCTCCTACATCCCATTGACCAACACTGAGTGGTGAATGGTACTGGCAGACAATGGCAGAACTTAATCCCAGCAAGGCTGCAATACAGTAATAAAGATCAGGTGGAAATATCTATATACACAGCACACACTCCCATCAACAGAAAAATCACCAACACCTCCAGTCTGAAAACGCTAGGGAGCAGTAGGAACCAGTTGTCTCATTAAAGAACTAGGTTTCTCAATGACTATATAGTTATCACCTTCAACCATTTACTTTCATGTAAACATCTATGAGAATTCCCAGATATTCGTGAAGGGAATTAACAATAGTCTTACTCTATTCCTTTTCCCTTTCCAGTCTGGGGAAGATGCAAAGTGGTAAGTTGTAGTTATGCATTCATATGTACCCACCTGCACACTACAAAGCAAGCGAGAGCTAAAAGATGAGGTCAATAAACTGACTAAAATCAGTCAATAAACTGACTGAAGACAAAGGCATGTCTTTCTCATGTAACAGATGAAGATTCACAGAATCACAGAATTGTCAGGGTTGGAAGGGACTTTAAAGATCATCTAGTTCCAACCCCCCTGCCACGGGCAGGGATACCTCCCACTAGAGCAGCTTGCTTACAGCCCCAGCCAGCCTGGCCTGCAAAACTGCCAGGGATGAGGCTGCCACCACCTCTCGGGCAACCTGGGCCAGTGTCTCACCACCCTCATGGGGAAGAACTTCTTCCTAACGTCTAATCTAAATCTCCCCTCCTATCCATTCCCCCTAGTTCTATCGCTACCTGACATCCTAAATGTCCCTCACCAGCTTTTGGCATTTCAACATCAGGATCTTGAGCAGTTCAAACAGGATGTATATTACCAACATCAGGATCTTGCCCAGTTCAGAAAGGTAGAGTTACATTGCATAGCCTTCCAGCTCTTCTGCCAGTAGTTCCTCCACCTGCTGTCTCTGTACAGAAGCAGGACAATTCAAAAAACATTCCAATTCCTGAGACTCAGTCTCTTCTAATGATACTTCAGTAACTAATACCTATCCTTTCTCCAAGCTTCCAAAACATATGAATGCATCAGTCATTCACTCCATGCAATGAGGCATTTACAACACTACCACCTACATTTGTTAAACCTCCATCCTAAGGACTTCTCTGCCAGCGTCCAAGCTTGCTAGGCCCTTGCAGATGAACCTTAGGACTAAAGGGTGGGTCCAGCTCTGTGCATGCTGTGTCTCACCTTAAAAAAATCCATTGCGCAGGCTCGAGGGTGCTATCCACTATCCTCTTTTTATCAGCGCTTGGAAAAGGCGCTGATGAGGAGCGTGGATGGAGCCTTCCCTGGAACTTCGTTCGCAAAGCCTAGCCACGACGACAACCTACATTTGAGCTAGTAATACAGTTCAAGAGAAACAGGCATTTACAGGACATCACTCATCTTTGGTGATTTGGGGGGCATATAACCTGAAATATATAATATATATAAATACAGTATATATTGTGTATATATATATATATATGAATATATAACCACTATCAATACAGGCTGGGGGATGAGAAGATAGAGAGAACCCCTGTAAAAAGGACTTAGGGGTGCTGATGGATGAGAACCTGGACATGAGCAAACAGTGCACGCTGGCAGCCCAGAAGGCTAATCGCATCCTGGGCTGCATCAAAAGAAGTGTGACCAGCAGATCAAGAGAGGTGATTCTGCCACTTTACTCTGCTCTGGAGAGACCTCATCTGGAATACAGTGTCCAGCTCTGGACTCCTCAATACAGAAAGGACATGGACCTGATGCAGCAGGTCCAGAGGAGGGCCACAAGAATGATCAGGGGGCTGGAACACCTATCCTCTGAAGACAGACTGAGGGAGCTGGGATTGTTCAGCCTGAAGAAGAGAAGGCTTCAGGGGGACCTAATAGTGACCTTCCAGTACCTAACGGGAACTTACAAGAAGGCTGGAGAGGGCCCATTTACAAAGACCTGCAATGGTTTTAAGTTGGAGAAGAATAGCTTTAGACTGGATATTAGGAAAAAGTTCCTCACTATGAGGGTGGTGGAACACTGGAACAGGTTGCCCAGGGAGGTGGTTGAGGCCCCATCCCTGGAGGTATTCAAGGTGAGGCTTGACAGGGCTCTGGGCAAGCTGATCTAGTTGGGGATGTCCCTGCCCACTGCAGGGTTTTGGACTAGATGACCTCAGGAGGTCCCTTCCAACCCAAACCATTCTATGATTCTAAATAAGATGTGACCCCAGAAATAACTATTTCTCTCCACCAACCACAGAACAGGATGACTTGATGTAGTACTACCAAACACTGGTAAGAGGCAGCTTGGATTGACTTTGATATATTTTAGAGAACAAAACAGAATATATGGAATCATCCTGCAACACCAGCAACCACTAGCCTTTGCCAGGGACTTGGGAATATTCAACACGTTTAGTCAAATGTTTCATGTGTATTAATGTCTAATAGAAGCTCTGGCTCCACTCAGAGGATGCCAAAAGATCTAAATCCCTAGCAAATCCCCAGAAAATCCCAGATTCTCATATTGCATCAGATTCTGCATAGTGATGAAGAATGTATGGCCCTCCAATACCTGCAGACCTTATAGCCTTGTAGCTTTCTCCTTTGCCTCACATGGAAACATAACATTTTTGTTGCCTGACTTCATCTGTTCATTAAGAACAAACCAGATTTTACCTTTGTCCTTTAAGATAAGAAACAGGTTTGACCCAACAGATGATAGAGCAAGGCTTTCAAATATGCTAAATATTTGGATCTACAAGCTTAGCATCAGAAGATATTCTACCACTTCTAAGGACATGCCAAAGCAGAAACCTATGGAAAAGGGTACAGAATTGGGAAGGTACAGTCAGCCTTCTGTTTCCTAAGGTTGTTATGAGACACTCAATAGTCGGTTAAATCACTTGCCCTTTTTAAATCTGAGCTGATCGGACAATAATCTCCAAGTCTGCATTGCATAGGTATACAACAACTCTGTGGCCGCATAAACATCAAGCTGAACAGTCCATGAAAGACATGGCAGCTAGGCTGGAAGAGTTACTAAACCACATTTGGTCAGAAAAACTGTCTCTGCCTTAGAATCAGACAAACAGCTTTGATTTTCCAAAAGGCATTTCATCAGGAAGGTGTATGGCACATAGCAATTACCTATGCTCTCAAAAGCAGTGAGACAGATGACCAGCTGCATACCTATCCTCCTCCTGGCCTAGCTCCCAAGCACTCTAACATTTTCCACTGTTGCCTACATGAATTAGACATAAGACAAAGGCAAACTGCATTAAGGTTTCTGCCAGTTGGGTAGTGCTTCAGGTTTTAAGGACCACAACCTAGGATTCAGTTAACAGTTACTGTTTACAGCATACTACAAATACCCTGTTAGGGAACATAACAGCTCTCTAACTGCGGAGCTGCTCTGCCCTGTGAAATATGTCAGCAGGGCTTTGCCAGAGTACAGCAATGTTAAGTATTCTGCAAGTCCCTGAAATCCAAATGTTCATGCTACCCAGTCTGACTAGCCTCTCACACACACTCCCTGGATTGGAAATTAAAGGTGACTAGATTAATTTCTAACTTCCTGTATGTTTGAGGGTTGTTTGTTTTTTTTAATTTAAAAAAAAAAAAATTAGTGTTCACTGTTCTGCATCATTACCTTCTGTCCTTATAACACAGGAGACATGAAGATCCAGAGGTAAATGAGAGCACCTTCTTTTCAGTGATATGATAGGACCAAAACTTCAGTTTTACCTTCTCTAAGTTACATCTATTACCTCTGAAACCTCATCCAGGAAAAGCACCTCTTTCTGAAGGAAGAACATATGAATAAAAAGCAGCTGTTGACTCAATTGCCCCATTACAGCTGCTCCCGTTTTCACAACACACTATGTTATTTCAAGTACTCCTTTGCCTAGTGGAGTCTTTACTGACATTATTAGACAGGTACAATGCAATTTATTTCAGATAAAGGAGATCAAGAAAGAACAAAAGTAAAGCTCCCAGGCAAGAGCACAGCATGATTGTGTTTCCCCTCTGTGGCAAAATGCAGTAACTTCAAGAATAAAATGGCACCAGAAACCATTTTAAAAAGAAAATGCAAGGTACGAGGGCAGGAAGGAAGACTAAAAGACAGGTTACCCAAACAGACACAAAGAGTAAGGGACTAGGCTTTNAGGGACTACCTGCAAAAGAAAAGTACAACAGGGAAGTTAAAGTGCGAAGGACTACAGGGAATGCAAGGTGCAAAGGAAAGACTGCAAAGTAAATCTCTCCTAGACATTTCTTCAAAGAGAAGAGCAACTTCAGGAACAAATTCCATAGCAATTGCGCAATGTAACCCAGAAGGGCCAACTGTTGTCCAGGGATATTTATGACGCTTTATACAGGGAGGCTATTATCCCTTGGAATAGACTACAGAAGAATCATTTTGCTACTTCACAGGTCCAAGGCTCTAAAAATCTGTGTTACACTTAGGAGAGTCAAAGTGAAGTATGCAGAAGTGATCAAAGGAGAACAGGCTGGTTTTACAGCCTGCAGGGGAAACAACTGATCATATATTCTTCCTTTGACAAACAACTGAGAAAGTAATTGAGAGCCTAGCAGAAACCAATGCTGTTACCTCAGCATTATTGATTTTAGGCAGACATCTTAATCTAACACACGACAGAAGTTTGGCCATTGCAGTAAGATATCGCTTTCAAGGAAAAACGATATTTATAAAGGTAGTTTATGGTTCAGTTAGAGATTGTTATGAAGTCAAGCCCAGGCTATAAAAAAAGGGAAAGAAAGGGACTTCTTAAAAACAAAATGGATAGAAAGTTCAATTAAAAAGTAAAAATATGAATCAAATATACTAAAGAAGAAGGATCTTTCTATCTTCAAAGCACTGTAAGGAAGCATTAAAAACATAACTTCAAAATACTATACTAAGGAGGCCTTATTCTTATCAAAGAGATGAATGGAACTGAAAAACTCACAGTTCACCTGCTAGGAGTTCTTAAAAAATAATCCTGCCAAATTAACAGAAATATTCCAATTTTTTATATTAAAAGGCTATTAAAAGCTGAGGTTATTTAAAATATATATAACAAAAAGAAGACAGACAGAACAAGATAAGAAAACTAAAGTCTAAATGGTCCTTTCTTAACATTCAAACTCAAAGAAATGCAACAGTGAGGAAATAACTATTAAACTAATGAGCAAAATTATATAAAATTAACCCAATCTTAGGAATCATAAAATCATTCAGGTTGGGAAAGACCCTTGGGATCATTGAGTCCAACCACTGGCCCTTCTCTACAAAGTTCACTCCTAAACCATATCCCCCAACACCACATCTAAACAACCTTTAAACGCATCCAGGGATGGTGACTCAACCACCTCCCTGGGAAGCCTAGTCCAGTGTCTGACTACTCTTTCTATGATAAAGTTTTCCCTAACGTCCACTCTAAACCTACCCTATTGCAGCTTGAAGCCATTCCCTCTTGTTCTATCACTAATTACCTGTGAGAAGAAACCAACACCAACCTCCCTTCAATGTCCTTTCAGGTAGCTGTAGAGAGTGATGAGGTCTCCCCTTAGCCCCCTCCTCCTCAAACTAAACAGTCCCAACTCCTTTAATGTCTCTTCATAAGATTTGTTCTCCAGGTCCTTCCCCAGCTTCGTTGCCTCCTCTGCACTCACCCCAGCACCTCGATATCTTTCTTGTATTAAGGTGCCCAAAACTGAACACAGTACTTCTGATGTAGCCTCACCACTACCAAGTACAGGGGGAAAATCACCTCCCTACTCCAGCTGGTCACACTATTTCTAATACAAGCAAGGATGCCATTGGCTTTCTTGGCCACCTGGGCACACTGCTGGCTCACATTCAGCCACTTGTCAATTAGAACCCCCAGGTCCTTTTCTGCCAGAGGGCTTTCCAGATGCAATTCCCCAAGCCTGTAATGTTGCAAGGAATGGTTGTGGCCCAAATGCAGGACCCAGCACTTGGCCTTGTTGAAGCTCATCCTGTTAACGTTGGCCCATCAATCCAATCTATCCAAGTCTCTCTTTAGAGCCTCCCTATCCTCATGCAGGCCAACACTCACACCTAACTTGGTGTCATCTGCCAACTTACTGATGATACACTCTATGTCCTTATCAAGATCATCAAAAAAGATGTTCAACAGAAATGGTCCCAGCACTGAGCCCTGAGGAACACCACTTTTGACCAGCCACCAACTGAATTGAACTCCATTGACCACCACTCTTTGGGCCTGTCCATCCAGCCAGTGCTTGATCCAGCAGATCCTATGCTCACCCAGGCCATGAGGAGCCAGGTTTTCCATGACTTGTTTTTCAGCACACAGGGACAGCCTGCTCCTGTGCCTTTAAGACTTCTCTCTTGAAGTATGTCCAGCCTTTCTGGACTCCTCTATCCTTCAGCATGACCTCCCAAGGGACTTTGTCAATCAGTCTCCTGAACAGGTCCAAGTTTGCCCTCTGGAAGCCTAAGGTGGCAGTTTCACTAACCACTCTCTTTGTTTCGCCAAGGATTGAAAACTCAGTCTTCTCAGGATCTGTGCCCTAGACAGCCTCCAACCTTTACTTCCTCCACAAGTTCTTCCCTCTTCACTAGAAGCAGGTCCAGGAGAGCACCTTCCCTGGTTGGCTCACTTACCAGCTGTGTGAGGAAGTTATCCTCCACAGATTCCAGGAACAACCTAGAATGTTCCCCCTCTGCTCTGTTGTATTCCCAGCAGATACCAGGGGAGTTAAAGTCCCCCACAAGAACAACAGCAAGTGACAGCAAGATTTCTTCCAACTGCTTCTAGAAAGCTTCATCCACCTCGCTGCTTTGGGTGGGAGGTCTAGAACAGACTCTCACAGTGATATCAGATTTAGTGGCCCTTACCTTAACCTAATCCAAACCCTCTCAAACCCACCATAACTATACTTTTTTTCCCAGCTCTCACAGCATTCCCTAACATTGAGGACCACTCCACCCAGTAGTGTGTATAGATGTACTTCACATGAGCTAATGATCCCAACACCATCTGGTGAGTGAAAGCCCCATTTTCCTACCAGAGTATAGCTAGAGAGAAAAAACTTAGCTCAGTTTATAGCAATTACTAAGAGCACATTTTCAATTTAAATTTTTTTTATTTTTTTTAAAAGTGGGGAAATAGGGAGCATTGCACACAAACACAAATTCTTTCCTACCTTCCCTCTGTAGTATCAGACACTGCCCTCTGTACCTCTCATTTACCTTTGTTTCCTGGGGGCATCCAGAACCATCCCTCCTCCCTGCCTTCCCAGCCCTAAGAGGGTAATACACCACACATGGAGCTGCTGGTAATGATGCTAATTGGTCTCTCTCTCCAGCAGCTATATTTTACCTACTAAATCCTTTAACCTTCTTCACCTCTGCATTACATTAGCAAACCACAGGTGACAAACACAGATAGTCCCTTCTCTATTCTTCCCAACTGATGAAAAGTCTTCTAGGAATTCTTGATTTTAAGTCCCAAAGCAAATACACTTGCTTGTGACAAGCTTTTTTTACTTGTGGAATAACAATCTGACCTAGAACTCTCTAGGAACTAGCTCTAGCGAGATGACCATTCAGTGCCCTTTAATATGTTTGGGAGAGACTACCTAAGAATACTTCAGTCCTGCACCTCTCCTGGTGTCATGCTGCTACTGTTGCTTTTGTGCTCTGAAAACTGTGGGACAAATGCCATTAAGGGAAGGGAAAAAACACTAGGCTTCCAAAACTAGCCTTGGTGTTTGGCATCCAGCTGGTATGAAACAAACCCGTCTGCTGCCCTTTGACACAGATTTCTTCAGATGTCAAAAAAAAAAAAAAGAGGCAAAAGATAACAACATGGGAGAGCCTGGTTAATGAGATGTCATAGCTATGGTTGATTTGTTTCACCACTTCTTTCATTTTATTGTATGTATTTAAAGAGATAAGGAGCAAAATTTCTCACATTTTGTTTATACAAAATTATGTAGTTTAAGGCTTAAGTGGAGCAGCATCTTGATGTTTACAGCTGGCTTTGTAAGTAAAGCAGAATGCCCCACTCAAGTTATGCCTGTTTCCATCACATGGGGACCATTTGCAGGAACGAATTAACACCAATCTTTATTCCTCAGTAGCAAGCACCCATTTCACCACTGTTTATGCAGTTCCTCCAAGTATGAGGCTAGGCCACAAGCTGGAAGGGCATAATTCAGAACAGTCTGCCACTTGGTTTGAGAAATTCAACATGTTCCCAACACACATCCTTCAAAAACAAACTCTTTTAACTGGGAAAACTGCTTCTATCATTAGATCTGTCAAGCTGAGCTATTTCACTGGGTCTCCCCCAGTCAAGCTCAATTTGAGTTTCACAGTCCTTGATACTTGTAGGATATTTTCATAGAAGCCATTAACTTTGCAGTGGGAATTATGCTGCTTGGCAGAGACTCTGTCTCCACAAGATACCTGCGTGTCCAAAGTTGAACCTACTCTTGTAATGAGATGGGAAAAAGTAGTCATAGATATTCAAAATGTTGGCCTGTAAGCCAGTAAGGCTTGAAAATATTTACCAATATGTCAAAAGGCTTCTAGCTGAAAATCGTTTCTAAACCATTTGCTGTTTGCAAGTTTAATGGCTTACGGCTTATGGGCTCATGAATCATCAGCTTTCTTAGCAGCAGCATTTGAAATGTTGATACCTTAGCCTTGAAACAGATGTGAAGGTACCACAGCCTTTACAAGCTGTTATGGAAAGGCATACTTTAAAAGCTCCCACAGAAGACTGAATGTCATAGAAGCAGCTGAGCAGGATGAAAGTAACTGAACCAACTTAAAGTCATTGTTCATGTCTACATTCCATTTTAGTGATTACCCTCTGGTTGGACAATGAATCATACTAAAGGAAGCTTTGATACTTACAGTTTGATATAAAATCCAGATTACTTTAGAGGTAATGATGAGTATTTGGAAAGCTATTAGTCTTATTTCAAATTCCTGAATTCAGCTATCAGAAGAAAATTTTGGAGAGCAATTCCATTTATCACAGATTAAAAAAAATTTCTTACAGTCCAAAGATTTTCAGTTGAGAAGATGTATGAATGCTCATGGCAAAAAAATTGCTGCAACAGACATGTAGAATGACTATCTCTAAGGTCAAGGAGGTTATGCTAGTAAATGGCAAACATTGATTCACAGATCTGTAAAAGGAAATGTTAAGTGTACATTATCCTAAAGAAAAACAGGGATGGAACAGACAAATACAATAACAAAATCAGCTGGAGTAAAAAATAAATCTAAATCGTGAATAAAAAAATAATAATTCCATAAAATCAATGGACTTATCTAGGTCTTGCAAGGGCATGTACACTGTGGAGTGTTAATTTATAAAATAGATATGTTGTGTCTAAAACAACTATGATAGGCAGATGAATGAATAAATAAATAAATATTGTAAACAAGTTGTTTCAGTTTTAGCCAAAGAGATTAGGAAAACCCATTAGAATAAAATAAATTAGTAAATACAATTGAATGCTTACAGGTTTATCTTAAAAGGTATGGGAATTTATGGCTTCCTGAGTAACTAGTCCCATCTATATATGAATTCATCCACCATATCAAGGCAGACACAGGCACAGTCTGAAAATCACTTGGGGTCTCCTGTGGCCCCTGGTGCGATAACTGTGCCGACAGCAGNGACAACTTGCAGATCTACCTCTTCACTCCTATCTCCTTGCAGCCAACTTAAAATCCCAATCTGTTTCAAACGTATCTCTGAGGATGGCTAGGACCAGGATAACTTCAGCTCTCCAACCTTTCTCCTCTATCAGTATAGATAAAAATTACCATTTTGCTTCTCACTCAGCTCCTAATTCTTCATTTTCAATTCTAATTTCTCCCCAGGCTCTCACACTCAATCATACAAAAACAGTCAGAAAAATTTTACACATTTCCAAAATTGTTTGGAATTGTTTCTACATGTTCATCTTCACAACTAAAAACTTTTGTCCAAGTTCTCATCACCTTGATTCCTTCAACTTCCTTCCCCAGCTCTAATCTCATTCAAGTCCCATTCATCCAGAACAACATTATCAGTCAGCACTTATTCTGTCCATGTGAATGCACTTTGGTTCCTCCTTGTAGTTGGGCTTTTACTCATTCTGTACTCATATTTGAGGTAAACTCCTTGTAAACAGCTCCAAACCTCATTTTCCTTCCTCTTCTTCACCCTCTGAGTAAAGAATTTCTTCCTACATCTAATCCCAATCTCCCCTCTTTCAGTTTACAACCATTACTCCTTGTCCTACCACTATATCCCTGTGTAAAAAGTCTCTCTCCCTCTTTCTTATCAGCTCCCTTTGAGTACTGGAAGGCAACAATAAGATCTCCATAGAGCCACCTTTTCACCAGCCTGAACAACACCAGCTCTCTTAGCCTATTTTCATAGGGAAGGTGCTCCAGCATCTCTGTCATAGGACAGAATAGCTTCAACAAATATATAAAGATTATTTCCAATGAGTTGTGCTGCTCAAACATGCCTATAAACACTTCCTTCAGGGTATCTGTGGTGTACAATGATTTTCCACTACAGAGTGAATATGATTTTCAAAAGAGTCATCACCTGGCCAATTCTACCAAGGATAATAAAAAGTGCTTTTATAAATACATTAATTGCAAAAGGAGGGCCAGGAAAAATCTCGATTCCTTGTTGGACAAAGAAGGGAACATTGTAACGGAAGACAAGGAAAAGGCTGAGAGACTGGGCACCTTCTTTGCCTCAGTCTTTAACAAGAAGACTGACTATCCTCAGGACAACTGGATTCCTGAGTTGGTAGATAGAGATGGGGAGCAAAATATCCCTCCTGAAATCCTGGAGGAAGTAGTTAGAGACCTGCTGTGTAGCTTAAATCCATATAAGTCTATGGGTCCAGATGGGATCCATCCTAGGGTGCTTAAAGAGTTGGCACAAGAGCTAGCTGAGCCACTCTCCATCATTTATCACCGGTCCTGGCTAAGTGGGGAAGTCCCAGATGACTGGAGGCTGGCCAATGTGATACCCATCTACAAG
>VWZO01014440.1:0-10161 GCA_013396975.1 Bucco capensis
CCAAGAAATCAGTTGAAAAACTGATGGAAAAGCTAGACAGGAGGCAGAACAGACCCTATTCTCATGAATGGACCTGTGTTGAAGCCACCAATAGAAGACATTCTCCTATGAGACCAGCTAAACAGAAACAGTACCTGTCACAACATACCCTGCAGTCTTTCCTACGAGAGTTTGGAGAGAACATGAATAAGTGGGATAAGAAAACCTACCTATGCCTTGACCCTTGACAAGATGCAACAGTGATGTGTCTTCAGCAGAGGTGATCTCCTTATAAGAGAATTTCTACTCTTCATCTCCACTGAATTGCATGATTAGCTTAACCTTCAGAAAACACTTTTTACCAAGACTTCTTTTTAGAGCCTTGTTGCAGCAGTGTTCTGATGTTAATATTTTTTAACATACTGTCCTAATAGCTTTTTGTGATTGAAATCCAGGAAATATGGGGAGAAATATTATAAAAATACACTTCTCATAGCTGGCTCTATAGATGATGTGTGAACTGGCACAGGCAGGATGCAGGAACAACCACAAAACCACAGATGAAATGCAGAGTAAATTTATTCTCGTTACTTCACAAACTGGGGTATCTGTGCAGCAGCACTCGGGCAGAGACATGCCAGCAGGAACACAGGCACCATGGAGCTTGGTCCTTGTTAGATAGCGAAAAAGCTTTCCAACCTGCTGCTTTCACCTGTATAGCTGGGTTTCTTGCAGGTGTAGTTTTCCGCTGTGCTTAAATCTTTCCCACAGCAGAGCAGGAATCTCAAGCATGTTTGATAAGGTGCTTCTGAATCTATCACAGACATATGTTACTGAACACAGATGTTCTACTTGTCAAACACTCAAGGATAGACAAAAATTAGAATGATGTCTTTTTTGACACCCCAGCTGCAAGTCACTTGAGCATGTTTACAATCCTCCTAACCAATCTTGCATTATTTTCCCACAGATGTTGAATTTTATAATAATTATTTATGGAGTCTGGAACTGCCTGGAACAGAATTATGTTTTTGAGTTAGCAATGAAAACATAAAAGGGAAAAGCCAAGAGATGTTAGAAGTCTGGACCAGAGAATCTTCAGTGGTGGCTTCAGCCATTTGAGTTGTAAAACTGATATGTATTTAAAAACAAACAAACCCCAAACAACAATAAAAACCTCAAAACACCCTCCCCTCCAAACCCAGGTACACAGACTCCATTCCACCTCCTCACCCCTCAAACCAAACCAAACCAAACAAAAAAATGTGGCCATAAAAAAAATCCTTTACAGTGAATAGTCTGGCTCTTCAGAATATATAAGATTACAAATTGTATGCAAACATTTGAGTACTGAGAAAGTCATAGCTCTTTTTCAGCTATGATGGAAAGTGTTCTGTACCAAGACCTTATAGATGGTTCAAAAGCCATGTTACATGTTTATTTAATTCCTGAACATGAAAGCTTGAAACTGTGAAAACATTGTCAGCTACAAGCTAAAAAGAGAGAAGAAATGTAGTCATCTTGCAATGTTTTTCTAAATTATATAAGGTTGACTTTCATATTTATGTTTCTTCCCTTCTCTGTTTGTTTTTGCTTCCTCAATGTCTCTGTTTTCACAGAATTTTCCATCATGTTTCTGATTGCCATTCTGAAGTTGACCAGCTCTCTAGATTTTTTATCTAGATGTTACATTTCTGGTAACCTCAGACTAAGTTCCTCGTTAATTTATACAATTAATATGATGAAATAATGTGTATAAAACTTCTGAGTTTGTATTTAAATACTAAAGCCTAATTAATTCCATACAACAACTTTGGGAGTACCTGTTTGGAATTTGAGAGACTACAAGATGGATTGGGCTAAAGTTGAACTGCTTTTGGTACTTCCAGAAAGTTGACAAGTGTTACAGTTGAGGGAGGGTCAAGATTCAACAGTTCATGCAGTATATTTTCCATGATTTACTACTTTGCTAGAAGACACGTATTTTTTCAAATGGAACTTGCTGATGTTCCAGCAGTATCCTATTGTATTCTGTCTTTGAAGACTTCACCTGTACTTACTTCATATAAAGAAATAAACTGCTATATAAAGATTATAAACTTTGCCTGAAGTCTGCCTGCTTCAGTGTTTCAGGACTTGACTGAACTTGTTAGGGAAAATTGTCTAACTGTGTCCCAATACAGACTCTCACTGAAACAGTCTTGGCAAGTTAAATTAATGATCAGTTTAATTTATTGAAGTGACAGATAACAGATTCCGGGTTGCCAGTGATAAGTTGAGAAACTGCAAGGAATTTGAGCTCAAGCTAATAATTCAACTACCAGGGAAGCATCTGACAGTTGGAGAAGCAAAATCTTTAAAATAGCACTAAAATAAAATAGAGAGAAATGCTAGTAAAGATGTTAGGCCATATATTGATATGTGCAATTCTTACCCAAGAAAGCGTCCCTTCTTGGTAGTCAGAGGAGAAGGAGCAGCCCATCGGTCGTCCTTTGTGACTGCTAAGTCCTCAGATCTACAGTCTGTACCCCCACAACAAGGAAATGTTCCTCTCATGGGTTTTTATATCCTAACTACAACTATCTCTGCCTTCTAGTTGACGTTCAGCATGATTTGGGTGGAGAGTTGAGTAACATAGTCATATATGTCTAGCATGTACTCAGTTTGGCTCATTAGCATTCTGAGGGGTTTCAACGTTAATATTAAAATCACTGTTAATTTAACAAAGGTCTCGGTTTGGTCACTGTAGCCTTCAGAATCTGTTTTGAAGCTGTGTGTTTTGCTATTTTGGCCTTGCCTCATTGGTTTTAGTCAAAATATGACTGTCTAATCTTCACAAGACTCCCAGCTACCTGGCAGGCCAACTTTGTGGATCCCATTTGCAGAGATAGCATAAACATAAGAACACTAAATCAGCCTGCATTTCTTTCACTAGACCGTTATGCCACACTAGGGAATACATTTTTTAAAGCAAAATTCTTTGGTTTTGAACAAAACTATGAAGTTTATGTATTGTGCTTTCTGACGTCTTTGTTGGTGTACTTTCTAATGGAAAAGCAAATTACCCAACATACATATTTTTAATTTTCTTCCTTATTCTAGCCTAATAGTGAATTCCTTCTGCCTCCTCAGTGTTCTCCTGTACTACACTATGCCTAAGGCAGATGATAGAAAGGTTTTTTTGTTACATTAATGAACTAAGACCTAACATTTGAAAGAATTCTCAAGAACTGCTTTTTTCTTATTATGAATTAACAAAACTTCTTTAATGAAGGCCTAAGAAAGAGTATCAATTAATATGGGCTAATATCTGAAGGACCCACTGAAAATGACTGGGCTTATTGTTTGACTTTCTTAAACAAGGATTATTTGGAGGATAGAAGATAAACTACAAATTATTGACAAATGTGTCAAGTAAGTGTGCTACTTATAAAAGTAATTTAGAATGTACTAGCAAACATTGTTTAGCAAGATTTGTAAAGAAAATCAGCTTGTTAATTTGGGATTTTGGCTACTGTAAGTTTCCATTAAAAAGGAGGAGGGCCTATGGTATGTTTTTTTTAGTGACATAGTAAGTAGGAAAATTAGTAAATTTCTGTACTATTGTCTTCTAGATAACTTTTCAAGGAAGTCCAAAACTTTTTTTTTAAATTAAGAAATAATAGTTGAAAATGCATGCATACAATTATTTAATATGGCTAATTGTTTTTTTTTCTTTTATCTTGCAGCAACGCACCTCTTGCTTTTTCCTCCAAAGTATGTTATATTAAGTTTCGTGAAGCATCAAGTGTTGGTGTGGCCCAGCACCTAACTAACACGGTTTTTATTGACAGAGCTTTGATAGTTGTGCCCTGTGCAGAAGGTTGGTATTTTAGACGTTCTTCTGTACTGTTGGTCTTTGTCCTGTCTGCTAATTGTTTTAAGCTTTCTATGTAAGGAGGTGGTGCTCTGTTGTTATTTTATTGCTTTTTTAAAAAAAATCTTTAAACAAAACTGGAAATTGAATGAAGAAACTCAGTTGTGTAGATTTAATTGAAATTCAACATTAGAAAAAATTAGTNAATGCAATCAGCTGTACAGAATGCTTCTAATATAAAATATTTTTATAACTCATAATATGCTTGGTGAATACTAAATTTACACGTGTTCCTTTAGCTTTGAGGTCATGCTTGTACAGATGTGTTGAATACAAGGTAGTTTTTATTGTTAGTATACTACCCCAGATCTGAATACAGTTTTATGAAGTATGACTATTGTAGGAAGATCACTGGAGTTGGGGAGAGCCCCATTGACTTCATTGGGATCATTGTGGGAATTGAGCATCTGCCCATTTAGATCTGGACTTTTTGCCCCTTTGGAGTGAAAACGTTCCAGCTGGTGAAGTTAACTTCACTTTGAACATGGTAGCTGTTTCGCCAGGAACAATAATATTTAGAATGATTGATCCATAAACTGCAGCAAGTCCAGAAATATGTTATATTAACAGGACTTTTCTAAATGCAAGAGTCAGGTTTTGGTTCAAAAAGTACTGTTGACTTCTCGGAGTTTATTAACAGTGATCCCAGAGTACCGTTTTTTGGCGTGTTTGCCACATCATGATCTGGATAGTATGATTAGCGCTGCTGTAATAATGGCCTGGGGTGTTCCTAGAAAACTCTGACAAATCTCCAAAATTTCATAGACTCTAAAATGACCTAAAATATACTGTCTATTCTTATAGCCTTGTTAATATGGGTATATTAACAAGTCTTTGTGAAGCCTGGATTTTTAGTTGATTTTATGCTTTGTGTTGGGGGCTTTTTGATTTTATTTTTGAAACTTGTTCTTAAACTGCAAAGAGGATATTGCTGTATCCACTCGAAGCTTTGTAGAGGCTTTGGGCAGGCAAAATGTATCAGACCAGAGTCCTTATTATTGAAAGATCACCCTTAAATAATTGACTACAAATTCTTCAGGATTTTAGTTTTACATTTCATTGAAATGACCTTAACACTGGTTCAGTACTGCCAGAAAGGAAAGATTGCCACCTAATGAATGAACAACACTTCCTGGTGTTTTTCTTGTGATGAGATCACTGCCTGATGTTATACGGCAACAGGCAGGTAAAGCTACATTTTCCTTGTCTCTTGATGGTAGATTATGAATGAAAGGAGAATAAAATCAAAGTTCTGAGAAATCTTGTTCCAACCCTGCTTGTAGCTGACTTGTTAGGCATTTCTGAGAAAATGTATTACAGAAAAATTTTCACTGTTCCAGATCATTCTGGACCCCACAGAGATTTATGCATAAGTAGGTGAACAAGTGATTGGGTTGTGAGGTCAAAATTTTTTAAAGTCAGAATGCTGTTTCCATGTACCTTTCTAACAGAATCACTAATTTTAATTTGTAAATATGTGAATTCATATAGGTTTAACTTTCTGAGGAATTTATTCTATGGAATAAGTATGGCTTTAGAGACTACAGTACATTTTTTACTCACTATGTATCATTCTTAACAGAGTCAGTGGAGTATATCACAAGCTTTAAAAGTAGCAATGGTGATATTCTACTGGAAAGTTAAATTATATCCATGGCCAACAGTGCCAGTAATAAAACGTTTCATGTGCTGAATCAAACATAGAGGAGGGATAAAAGGGAACTCTGAAAAGTTGGGTTTAAAAACAGAATAAAATCTGAAATTTTGAGTGTTTAAACAGTGGTAAATCAAGGGAGTATGAGGAGGGAATCGCTACACAATGAAAACGATGTTAATTTTGTGACATTTAATAAACAATTTAACAAAAATGTAATTGTAAATGAAGTAACATTATCGAGTTGTAAAAAATATGACTTTTTAAATGCGTAACAGTAGGTTTTTCTTTAAATGTTGTACTTTGAGAACACAAAGGTTGAAAGATAAACAAAGATGCCACCTTAATCATTCTAAATTTTATGTCCACATTGTCTGGTAGATGGATTTTGACTATTAATTTGGTTTTGTATGTTTTCTCTGTGTGATATTTGTGCATTATTAGATGACTAGACTGGCCAAGGCAGACCTGTTACACTTGCCTGAGTTAGGCATTGTTTGCCATGCCACTAAACCTGCCACCAAGTGAAACCTTCATGAGGGAAATGAGATCGAAGTCTGGCCTGCTGAAGATGGACACCCTGTCTGTTTTTATTTTATTTTGCTTTCTTTCCTTTGTTTCCTTATTTTTATTTTATTTTTTCCCTTTTTTGTTTTGTTCTGTTAAATCTCTTTCCCTTGTACTTGTGAACTGGTAATTCAGTTCTGAAAAAATTATGTTTTGCAAAGAGTTCACAGTGTTTCATTTTGAAGTTGACCTGAAGTTGTTTGTGGATGGTATGCACAGAATTTAGAATATGATTAACTAAATTTTATGCTGTGAATTATGGATAAATTTGGTTTGGAATATATTTAAGCCTCTAAATTCAGCAGAAGAGAACATTGGCACATTGTGTCAGGCTGGAATAACGAGAAACATATCAGTTTTAAGATGCATTCTTTCACATATTATGCTTTATGAGCTTATCTTGGAAGAGGACAGTTGAAACGTTCTGGAGAAATTATCTTTACAAAGTAAAATCATAACTTTCTCTGCTATTTTTACTCTTCTCAGCAGAGTAATTTTACATTGCATGGTCTGTTTAAAAGAAGGCTTTTTATTTATATCTAATATGAAGAGTTTAATTATTTCTGATATTGAACTTTCATGAATATTGAATGTCATGAAATATTTGTTTGCTTCTGATGAAACGTTGCTCCAGTGAGGTCAGTAAGATTTCATTCTTTTGGTTTTGTAATTTTTAGAAAAAACTGTTTACCACTCATAAGTACAAATGTAGCCTGAGGTTTTGGTTGGAATGTGTTATGTGAGGCACGTTGTCTTTAACACTGTTTTTTGTGGGAAGATTGAAAAGTTCTGTGTGCATGTGTGTGTATGCATGTGTGTATTGCACTTTTATATGCTCCAGTGGTGATTATTTCAAGAATTTAAAAAAAAAAGTGTCATCTCACAATCTCAGAAGCCCTGGCAGTTCATGCTGGAGTGATTGAGAAGGTTCTTATCCCTAAATGATGTTCATTCTTCTCTTGTGAAATGGAAGCCCTGAAACAGAAGTGGTGGACTAGGTGGTGTGCCTAGTCCTCAGGCATTGCTCTTCCCAGCCAGCTGTGTTGGGACCAGTTGGTTTCACTCTAGTAATGCATCAGGCTGTGAACTGCAGCTGGGAGGAACTTTGCTGCTTGATCTCTGTTGAATTTAGCTGTGCCAGTTGAGGTAATTACTAGTAGTTGTAATGTCTTTAATCTCTGCTGCTAAATCCAATAAGAATAATGAGTTGGATCACACAGAAATTACTTTATTTGTAAGTGTGGTTTCAATTGATTTTAAATAGTAGGAAAATAACAATTCCTTTAATTATGTTTTGAGTAGATGTGAACAGAAAGTATTTTTAAAAGAAATGTATGTTCTTAGTGCTGAAGCAATTTTGGGAGAAGGATTAACTGTGTAGTTTCAGTACAAAGAGTAAGAACTTAATTTCTTCTGAGCACATGGAGGGGGATAAAAATACTGTGATTAGTATCTGCTTAACACAGATACTTTGTTCAGGATTTAGCAAAATGGATTGTGGTATAAACGAGGTTGAATAGGCCTCTTAAGTGCTTTGGTACAAAAAAGTAACAATCAGTCATAACTGATATTTAGGACAACTGTATATTTCTGAACAAGCCTAAGGTGTCTCTAGGCAATGCAGAGCTAATCTACATTTACTTCCAGATTCCTTTGCAAAGTGAAAAATAAATAAATAAGTGATCATAGAATCTGTAATTTACTAAACAGTCATAACCTTCTAAGAAATATTTCTAAGGATGTGGTATAGATGTGGCATATTTATTTTGTCTGTTTCCCTTATTAGAAAATAAATATTTCATTTCCATTCAACTTTTAAATACCATGAATTTAAAAACCAAACCAGTTATTCTTAAACTAAAGTGTCCCAATTTGTTACATCATTACCCACATGTTTTGTTGTATCTTTGTGGGCTTGTATTCCTTTTATAAATAAATTCATGGAGATAACACTCCAAAACTTAAAGGCTGTAACTCATGAGGTTATTTGGTCTCACATATTAATTTGTTTTTCAAAACTGTCTAAAGAACAGGGAAGTAAATTTGCAAGATATTTCAGGTTTTCTTCTATTTTTTTCCTTTTCTTTACCCACAACAGTTTATTTTCTATAGAATTGTTAAAATGTTTACTTGATCTTAAAAACTAGAGGGAGATGCTTTGAAAAGACAGTATCTCTGAAAATACAGGCACATTTTCAGGGTTCTGCCTGTAGAGATAGACCCTTCCTCATTCTTGAATAAAATAAATGAGCAGATCTTTGTTTGTGGCATGGAACTGACCAACTAGATTTTGTATTTAAAATAAAACATGTTGACGGACCAAAGTATCCTGGAAATAATACTGCTAACTTTATAATTTAGATATGTATGTTATTCATTTTTTGAACTGCTATAATAGTTTACTTAACTGAAAGTGTTCAGTTGATTCCTTAAGCAATATTTGAGCAAATGAATAATTCTCATTATTTCAGTAAGATGACCCATATGCTTAAAGTTTAGAATTGTATTTAAGTACCTTTCTGAACTTTACTCCCTGTCTGTTTAATTATGTGCATAACTCTGTTCCTATTTAAAAAGGCTAAATGCCTTAAGCATCTCTTAAATTTATCTGGTTAAGTTTATATTGAATTGACTGTATCTAAGTGAATACTTAAGTTAGGCAAATGCTTATGTACACTACTGACCAAGGATCTAAATTGGAATACAGGTGTGCCATTTCTATAATTGGATTTACTTGAGCCATGTCTGTTGATCCTGTAGAAACCTGTATGAGTATCCAGTTAATTGAAAGATGGTTGCTGTTTGGGATAAGGTCTGGAGCATCAATCATTTGAAAACAGAAGAACTAGTATATAGTTGTATGCCTAATTTGCGCACACAGTTACTGGATCTGTATATTCAGAAGCCTGTTAGTTAGCTACATAGTAGGCAGGATGTGAGGCAAGGTACCTGATTCTCATGAGCAGTCAGGCAAATCAGGTACGCCTCTCATTGCATGGCTAACTTCAAAATGAGACCTGTAAAGAGTGCTGAACATTGTGACGGACTCAAATTCATGCTTTTTTTTTATAAAAGCTCTGGAAGACATAATTGCACAGTTTATTCTTAAGTGCTAATAATTTTCCTATTTTTCTCCTTTAGATAGCAAAATCAAGTGGTTTGTTACATGTTAAGGAGCAAGGTGCCTCAAATTTAACATAAATCTAAATAGGAGGCATGAGGCATTCTATTCCACCCATGCTACATATAAATTAATTTTCATTTACATTTGTTTTGTCCTTTGGTCATATCCAACTGTAACCTAGTCCTTGCTGAAGATCTGTAGAACAGATTTGCAACACTTTTATTTTCTTTCTATTTTTTTGAAGTAGTATGATTCGTGTGGAGTTTATTTGAACTAGTATAGATAAAATTGTACAGTGTTTTGAAACTTACATAATATTTTGCTTTTTGATAACAATAGTTAAAACATATACATTTTGAATCAAAGTATTAAAAGCCACTGACACAGTATTTGTATATACCTTGACTTTTAAAACAGTGTTTAAATAAAAGCATTTACTTTAATAAAGTGCATGAGGTAATACCAAAGGGCTCAGTTGGATAGTATATATACAGTTATGCCAGTAATTTTGAATAAATCATAGATAGTATAATTCGAACTTCCTTTCTTTAGTTTTTCAGTTTAGTATTTAATGTTTGTACCAGTTTAAATCCCTCTGTATTTAATATTTAATACATACATTTAATTGTAATTAACTATTATGTCTTTTGATTTGTGAAAGTTTTTTTTTAGTCCATTTAGCAGTCTAACTATGAATCAAACCTGCATTTAGTTCAGATTAGATATTACTTAAAATTTTAGCATAATGGAGACTACAATATGATTGAAAAAATAGGAAATACATATTTTAGGAAAATATAGCTCACTTAGCTGATTAGTTATGTTTTTCTTCAATCTCAGTAAATTTAAAGCTAATTTCTCAAAGTTTCATATAAACTGAGGTGACCTAGAATGTAAGACAGTACAAATCTGAATTTTTCT
>VWZO01014443.1:376-33392 GCA_013396975.1 Bucco capensis
TCCAACCTTTCGCTTTTTCTTATCAATTTTCTCAATAAATCCTTCAGGTTACAGTCTTTGCTCGTTCGGGGTACAGCATATAAATTCTTCTTGCGGGCAAGGGAAGGGGGGGGGGGGAAGACTAGCCAATCAGTTCCTCCCCCTCTCTTAAAGGGAAAAGACGTACAAATACCAAAGGACCCCTTTTCTCTTCAATTTTGGTCACCCTATGACACCTGCTGTCCTGCAGGATGGAGCTTTGTCTCTGAAAAGCTTAGAAAATCAAGTCTAGTAGCTTGATGCTATCAGGAAGAGCAACCTGTTGGCCTGCACAAGCATTAATCCAGGAGAACAATTTTCCCAGCAGCCTGCAGGATGGATCTCTGTGTATATATCAGGCACCAAAGTGTCATATAAGTGCTTCTGTGGTTCTGCCTTGAAGGTCAGGTAGCAGCTTCTGCTCTTGTGGAGATTCTGATCTAATAAATTGGAGAACTGCTAATGTAAAGGTCAGAAAATAAACAGAATTAATCTGAAGCATCAGCCTGGCTGTACAAAACATGTTTTCCCAGTCTGCACGCTATAGAGCCAGAGTGTCATGAAAGATGGACTCTTCTGTCCCACTTGTAGAAAATAAGGATCTGCACTTCTTACGAAAGAGGTGACCTACAATTTAGTTTTCTCAAGTAAGGAACACCAAATTGGAGAATCACCTCTCATGGTGATATTTTGTTGACTGTTGCCTGAGATTAAACATTTTATAGATGCTGATGAGGCTTTACATCTGCAGATCTGTTCCCCCTCCACGCTTTAGGCTACTGTTTCTAGGAGAATCTTCACAGATTGTGCTGGCTGCTGTTGTGATCCCTATTATCCTGTTAATCACAGAAATCCACAGGCAAAAAGTTGTTCAGAGGTGACAGCAATGGGGGTAAACCTGCCTGATGTAGCAGCTGTAGGGCATTTTGTTTTGGGGTGGTGCATGCCACGTCAAGAATGCCATTGACCAACTGTCATTCAGGCAATTAAAATACATAAATTAAGAGATTAGCCAAACAATTAGGTGCAGTGAATATCTCTCAAATGATCATTTTTTCCCTGCAGCGTGCAGATCTGTACTTTTCATGGACAGGCGTGGCTTTTTCTTCTACATCTGTTGAACTTCTGATGCCAGGCATTTAATTACAGCAAATTAAGCAACAGCTAATTTCTTTTGATCCTTCTTCAATATGTAAAGCAAAGAATTAAAGTGTGAGTGAAATCAGCAGGGCCAGTGGACCAAACCTTGCTGTGGAAGGGACATATGGCATATCCCCATCCTCAACCTCTTTGTTTTAAGTACCACATATTCCAAGCCTGGCTTCTTGCCTCAGTTTCTGCATCTGGAGTTGGAGGAAAATGGGAAGAATGAGGAAAGCATCCACTCCTTTGGATTTCCATCAAGATTAATGTTTCCAATGTGTGTGAAACACTGGCAAGCCATCATATGTCCAATGTCTTAGCATCCTCACTCTCACACATGCCAGGGAGCAGTCCAGGCTGCTGGGCTGCAGCCAAAAGGACTTGGGCATCATCCACTCATTTTATTCTGTGACACTCACTCCCTGGGCCATGACTCCTACTCTGAGCATCCTCTCAGGGTATAAATTCTGAAGTGTGTTCACCGAAGTCTCTGACAATGATGGCTCAGGCTTCATAAACATATTCTTGTGATTCTTCATAGTTATACCTTGTTTGTAGTTGCCTGGTTTCTGCTGTAGCCCCTGAGGTATGATATGCCTAAAAGGTACAAATGCAGGCTTTGCAAAGGGAATTTTTAACTACATTTTCTTCTTCGCTGCATAGCACTTCAGAATTAGAGATCTTTGCAAAATACCCTGAGTCCTTAGATGCAAATGTGCTCATCTGATCTTGCCCCCTTCATAGTCTGAAAGCATGCCTGTGTACCAAATCTAGTGGTCTGTCCAGACATCCTTCTCCAGTGAGTGAGCTCTTTTTGCATGTAGATGCTAACCTCCAGCTGTCTCATAAATCCTCCTTCACATCCTGTGTCTCTTCTTTTTCACATGTGCCTGAGCTGAACAGCTGGAGATCATCCTTGCACCTGGCTTTCAGGTAGAGAATTCATGGTTGGTGTCATGACTTAAGGCAGTAGACATTGTTCCATGAGCAGATGTGACTTGCAGTACCTTTCTCCTTATGTTTGTTCATAATGTTAATTGTGATGATAGCACCTTTCCCAGAGCTGATGCTCATTTCAGATCAAGTTCTTAAACATAAATTACAAACGGGTGGTCAGCTGCCCACACACAAATGCAGAAGGTGGAGAGGAATTATAACTCAGTGCAAACTCATCCCGCTCTACCACATAGTATGTCCTCTTCACCAAGACCCCCACCAGATAACAAGAAATTGCATGTGTACCCAGTTAGCCAACTCAACTGATAATCTCTAATACTAAGAAACAAGGAATGTCCTGACTTACTGGCATGAAATCCCTGCAGTTTTGGCAAGCTGTTTCAATGCTCCCTGTTGCTACAGCACAGGAAAAAGGCAAAAACCCAGAGACAGTGTGATCTGTTTTGTCTATCAAGGGCCCCTGTGATCACAGAGCATATTTCTCACCCTTCTCAACATTTTCTGCAGTAAGAGCTGACATAAGTTGGCAAAGACAGCAAGCAGTCTCTCCTTACTCCTTCTCCAACCAGTGTCAGGAGCAAATTCAAAGACTCTTTGGTAAAGCGAACCCAGGTACAATCACAGTGAAACCCTGGTGCTGATTTGCATTCCTCCCCATGGTGATAACTGCAGGCTGCAGTGTCAGGCAAAGCAAAGCCCATCCCTCACAGAAGCTGAAAATGTTGCTAAGGCAGATCTATACAGCTTCCTCCTTTTGCTGATGTAACTACGCTTTATCTCAGTTCTCCAAGGTGAAAAGGGAGCTGGTTGAGCACATAGTCTATCAGCCATGTGGGATGTAGTTTAATATTCACACTATGGTTCCAAGATTGAATCTGTGCCTAGTGTCTAAAATTCAGAGTGGATTTGGTAGAAGCAGAAAGCACTTGGTCCTTCTGGGAGCAGGTCTACCACATGGTGAGCTATCACACAAGACATAGTTAGCAGTGCGTATGATGCATGTGTGAGTGTCTCTAATTTAATGGATGTCTGCACAGAAATGTTGCCTGTTCTACTATATGGATGTCCCCTATGCCTCCTGTCCAAAACTCGGGTACCTTTCTCAAGATCTCTTTTATACATGGAAATTTGCACCTTTTCATTATAACTTGCCTTTTGCTGCCACCTCTTCCAGCCACATAAATCGTGACAATCCTTACTCAAGACTTTTTACAATTGAAGGACAGGAACAGGGATTATTTTTGCTGGCTACAGACAATTAGGTTCAAGAGGATCAAAGGCATTGTATGATGAGGAGCTGGGGTTGCCAGTCTAAGGGCTACTCCAGTCCCATGTTTCTTCATGGGCTCGCTGTAATGATCTGGCTGGAAATAGAATATTCACAAAAGACATAAGTAAAGATGTGATTCAATCTCAATCTCTGTCCCATCTCTGCTCTCAAGCTTCCTGCCTATGGCGGCAGAGCAGGACCTGATATACTGGCAGCACTGAACATTGAGAAGCTTGTGTTTGAGCAGGAGTTCAAGCCCCACACTACCATGGCAGCAATCTAACAGGCACAGTCATCATTTTCTACTTTTGAGAGAATGAGAAAGGAAGCAAAAACATGGTGCACATCTCACCCATACTGCAATCTGAGGCTGACCAGGATGTTAATGACTCAGCCTGGCCATCTGCATCACAGGCACCAAAAGAAATCCTCATCCTGATTTCAGTCAAGATTTCAGAAGTTTTTTATCAAGTCTTATTATTTAACTTCAGAAGGCTTCTCCTTCTCTTCTGAAAGTTATATGCTTGAGTAGGTTCAGAGAACAGTGTGTCTTTTTTTGCTCTCTGGGTGGAGAAATCATAGCAGTGACAGATTTCAAGGTGAAAATGTTCATGTGTGGTCCCTGACCAGGAAGGGCTTCTCTTGTATTTACTAGGAGGAGGGTGGGGGTGGATGGATAGATGGATAAAATCACCTTTTGGAAGGAAGCTGAACATTTTTTTTTCAACAGCAGGAAGGAAAAGCATTTTACAGCCCTGACATAGATGAACTTAAGCTGCCCTCAGTCTTCAGTATTCGCTGAAACTCCAGATGAAGCTTTAAAATGTGTTTTTCTCCAGAACCTTCAGTCTGCTTTAAAGAAAAAGGAAATGTAAGTATGCAATAAACCAGCATCAGTTGTGGAGGTTATTTTAATGTGGTACCAACTGAACTCCTCCAAGTCCTGGATCATGCTCATTGCAGCAGAAATCCCTGCATGGCAGAGGTGCTGCTGGGATGAGGACAAGGGGAACCTCACCACCCTGTATGGTCCTGGCTGCTTCTGTGGAGCAACACACCGGCCTACGTGGCTCCAGAATGGGCAAGACAGATGGGACTCTCATGTCTGATGGTGGACAGGTGTGGTATCAATACAGAACTTGCACTCTCATGGAAAGAGAAAGAGAGCCATGTGGGCATGACTTGACCATGAGTTTGTGTCTGCAGTACAGACTCTTATGAATATGCAGTTGTGCAGAGGCTTATCTCTGCACAGAGGGCTCCAACCACACAGAGCATTCCCAGTTTGGGTGGGATGCATTTACATTGCAACAACTTTCAGAAGCACCTGTGCAGGTAGCATATCACCAGTCCAAGTTTCTGACTTTTCATAGGATACCTGCCAGTGAAGTGTTTCCCTACACCCCATTTCTACCCTACCCCACTTCCCTGAGCTTGGCTGGAGCGCCTCACTGCTTTGAGACCCTGAGATGTGTAAAGTGGTGGTGCAGAGTGCAGGCAGCCACCTTGCTGGATAGCTTGCGGACCAGTAAGGGACGTATTCACACCTCTGACTATTTGCCTTCTTGTTTATCTGCCCCAGGGCTGGAGAAGGAGCTGCTTGCCCATCTGCTTTGCCTTTCCCTGAGTGCTGCTCTGACATAGTTGCATCTCTGAGAATCCTAATTGCTTTAGGACAGTTCATCCTAGCAAAGCACATCTGCTTGGGTGAATGTTCCTGCACGATGCATCTTCTTCGAGGGATTCTGGGGTCAGTCGCTAATTTCCTCGCAGGGAGGGGTTGGGCTGGCCCTGGGGAAGCAGGTTTAGGGCCAGCAGGTATGAGGAAGGGCCAGCCTAGCATCGTCCCGGGGAGGCGGAGGTGCGCCACTCCACGATGTTCTTTCCCTGTCGGTTGGGGAGGGGAATAATATCCCTGATCCTGCGGCTGCCCCTCGGGTTGTACCGTCCTTGGCATCCTTGTGCTTTAAAGGGCAGCCTGAGCTGCAGGGTGCTCCGGTGGGAAAGCTTGACGCCTGTGTTGCCGAGACCCCGGGAAGGCGGAACGGGGCTGCCCTCCCAGCGGGGTCCCGCTCTGTGTGTCCGGGACAGAGCTGGGGGGCGAGTGAGATCAGGAGAGTGTCCTGTCTGTCACAACCTGTCGCGCCCGCGGTGGCACATCACGGCGGCCCCCCCCCTCCGGGGCAGAACAACTGTCTCCATGGCGANGCGCGGTGCCGCCCGGCCCGGCCCGGCTCGGATGCCGCCATGGGGAGCCGCTTCTCCAGCATCCCCGCGCTGCCCCGCGGCGGCCAGGGCCGCCTGCACCGCGCCCGTCACCACCACCTCAAAGGTACGGCTCGGCCGGCACCCCCCATCAGGAGAGGCACCCCGAGCACCCCTGGCAGGTTGGGTACCCCCGACAGGACGAGCACCCGCGGTACCCCGGGGGCACTCGAAGCACCCATGCAGCCGGGAGCTGGATGGGTGCTCTGGGCACCCCAAGGTGGGATGGGCACCCAGGCAGGACACAAACTCTGGACACCCTCGGGATCCCAAGTTGGGATGAGATCCCTAGGTAATCCGTGAACACCCCATGCCACACAGGCGTCCCGGGCACGCTGGGACAGACTGTACTCTCTGGGCACCCAGGGCACCTCAAGACAGTCTGGGATCCATGGGCATCCCCATGGTTGGGTGGGATGCCTCCATGCCTGGCACCTGATACCTTCTGGTGATGTGGGCCCCTCTGTCCTTCTCCCTGCCCTGCTGTTTCTTCCCCAGCAGTGCCCCATGGGTGGCTGACAGATGCACAGATGTCCCTGGGCAGTGGCACCCTTGAAAGCAAGGGACAACATGTCAGAGGAATTGGACTGCCAAAGAGTCCCCAGGTGTTTCTCAGTGAATGTGAATGAAAGCTTTGCTTTGGCCTCGTTTGTGGTTGCTTCAGTAATATGTGTGTATGAGACTGTCAGTCCTGTTTGGAGGAGGCTGGGGGTATTTGGGGCTCCTTATCCAGCTTATGTGATTATTCTGTTCCTCATAAGGATGAAATCCCTTTTCTGAAATCTTGGAGCAATGTTGGGACACAATTGGATGGACATGACTTCTTTAAGATGAGCAGGAGTGAGTGCCCAAGGTCTCCGTCTCTGCTCCTTTTTGCCCCCTTTTGCTGTAAACTGGGAAGGTGATGGCAGAAAATAACCTCTCATTCTTGAAAGGCATTTACTTGGGCAGCAGTACACACTGTATGTGTTCAATGCTACCTTGGTGCCTCTCTGCCAAGTGCATTTTCACAGCCAAAGGTACTGAATGATGGGGGTAGAGGATGTTAGACATCTCTCTGTAAGCAGGGAATAAGGGAAGGTGCTGCTCCCACAGCCATTTCAGATGATCAAAACTTGTTGCAGCTTCCCCACTGTGTTGCAGAATTTGCAGTCACCAGCGTGGAAAATAGGGATTACTGTTACTGTTCTTCATTTTTACTGAGCTTTCAGATATTTCTTTGGCATGGTCTAGGGGAGTGGAAATGGTTAATGATGAGTTGGGCAACTGGTTGTTATACAGAAGGATTTTCTGATACATTATTCTGTTACACCTCTCTGATCCTTTTCACTGTTCTTGAATGATTTGAAACAGTGGTGTGAACTGCAGGTGATTTTATCATGGCTTTTTTGATGACCATGCAAGGAGACACTGCAAATGCTTACTGTTCTGTCATGGACAAAGTCAGTCAAAAACTTAGCCTGGACAATGCTTGTGCTTAAAATTAGACTTGCAGGGAGAAGGATGCTGAACCTTAAATGGTGAACCATCATCTTCTATCAATGCAAACATGAAGGCACATGATATGCTGTAATAGTTGGTATGCAATTGTAAATTGCCAGGGAGGATTTGTCTCTTAAGAATCATACTGTCATCTGGAAGTCTTTCTGGAGCAGCCTTAAGCAGATAAGAATTTATAAACTGGATCCAGAAGGGGCACTGCCACTTAATCCATTATGGATTATGTGAGATTCTGAAGATGCTCTGTATGAATCACCTGTTTTTAGCAGCATAGGGGTTGTATGTTAATGGCACTTTGCTTCTTTTTTCTTTCTTCCTTTAATTTCCATTTTAATTAAATTTCTACCTGTGCTGAGACAGCAAACAGAAATGTTCTCAAGACTGTAATGTAGCAGAGTACTGACATAATTTGGTTTGGAGTAAAGAGTTAACAAGGTATTGCCTTTGTTGTAAAAAACAAGCAACTGCCAGGGACAATATGTGCCTTTTCTGTGTTTTTTTGAAACCAGACTGCCTCGGGTCCTACATTTAAATACAGAATAAACAAGTCTGATTGCATCTGACAGGTTTCTGTAAAATGTTCTGGAGGCATAGCAGTGAAAGTATGAATGTCACACAGTTTTGTTACATATCTGCCATGTAACATTTTGTAAAGTGTATTTTAAATGAAAGTTCCCAGTTGTTCTTCCCTCAGTATCTAGCTCAGTGTAAGGCATACTGAACTTTGATTAATTCGGCCACCATCTAGTACTTTCCTTCTGCGATGACCTCTTCCTAACCTGATGCCGGAGGAGATTTAGGATAGTTCTTGCTAAAGAAGAAGCTGTGATTGCATTAAGTTGGTGGTCTGGGGACTCTGAAATCAGTCCCTGGTTCATCTCTGCTATATTAAGAAATAAGACTTCCATACATAGTAGAACTGTTGCCTGTAAGTACTGAAAATATTTATATCTTCCTGTTAGTCCTGCTAAAAATGATAACCTTTAGTTAAGTAAATTGTCTGAAGACCATGTGATGCTTGTATTGAAGGCATAACACAGAAATATCATTGAAGGCTGGCACAGCTGGCAGAATACATGCTTTGCTTTTGATGGTCATGCCTAAGAAGGAAAGCACCCAACTTAATTCTCAGATTTAAGATGCAGTTTTAAAACTAGGTTACTGAAATAGGTGGGTTTTACTGAAAATACCAGCAACAGCAAACGTGGGACCCTGGGCTAATGATTTTAAAGTTACTTTCAGAGTAGGACAGCACTTGAAAATCTGTTATGTCCAGCCCTTTATAAAAGGACTTCACACTGAGGTTTTCACTAGAAACCAGTAGATGCAAGCACTTTGGAATTACCTATAGCAAAGCAGTATGTCATGTCTGGATTGTTTTGGGACAATGAAAACTGAAGTCAGTCAGTCCTCCAGGACTGCAGCTGGTCAGATGCCATGGTCCAGATGTGGCTGTCACTCTTAATGCCATGGCCAGTGATTGGAAGGAGGTTATCATTTGGTGATATCATGATGGGGAGGTTAAGGTGAGATTATTTTAAGCATTCCTGTGAGTATTTCCCTTTCTGTAACCCAGACATGGCTGCATCTCTGAGGTGAAGGAAGGTGATCCATTGTGTACTTTTCTAGTGCTGAGCAAAAGATTATGATTATCTGGTATGAATCTCTTTAATAATGCAACCAGATAAACTCCAGGAAATTTTTGCTGTCCCCTGTCTCTGAAGTGTGGTTTGCAATGACTATCAAACAAGGTGTGTGTGGCTGTTTAGAGTGGAACCACATAGGAAAACTCCAACTGTATCTAATCTCCTGGATTCTGTGATGAAAATGATCAACCTTTGCATCAGTGGCTCTGAGTACTTTATTTACTAGTGCCAGGGCAGTCTGGCTGAACTGTTCCAACCATGGAGATTTCTACTATTTCTCAAGACATACGTCCCAGTTCAACCCATCTCCCTGCTCCAGGGTTGTTCTGAGATAGCCTATTTGATCTTCTCTCTTAATTCTCCTTTTCAATCCTGATGTAGCTGGGTAAATTACTCTCCTTGTCTAGCGTTATATCTTCCAAATGTCTGTGAATGTCTTTCTCTAGCTACTGCTCAGTCTTGCTTGATGTATTTAACAGCCCTGTGTGGGCTGTGTACCCTGTTAGGGCTGTTGTGTGGTTCTCAGATTTGCTGATCTGGGATGCTTAGAAATGCAGTTTTTGCTAGCCCTTGGGCCAAAGGTGAAGCATAGGGCCTGAATGCCATCTCCTGTGCTTGGTAGTCAAGCAGCTCTTCATCCTCACTTGTCTGTGTGTCCTCAGCTTCAAGAAGGCTTAGCCATTTCTTTGGACAGCAGGTCAATATTACATTGTAAAAGCTAAGAAATATTACTGTCTCCTCTCTTAAATCCTTTCCTCCAGCCTCCTACCTGGGTTTGCTGCTCTTTCCTGAGTCCCCTCTTGCCTCGGAAGGTAGATTTTCACGGTGTGTGAGAGCAAGCAAGATTTCTTCCCGTCGTTTTTCTCATGGGTAAATGCATCTATGATATTTATGCAAAAGAATGTGTGTGGTGTATTACAAAGATAGCCCAAGCTAGTCAGAGATCCTCTTTTCAGCAGTGGCTGATTACTCATGGGTTATTCTCTATTATTTATATTACAGTGGCATCTGGAGGCTCCCATTGAGATTTGAGTCATGTTGTGCTGGGTGCTTCTATTGTCCCCTGCACTTACTGCTCATTCATACAGATAGCTGTTGCTCACATGCCTGGGTGATCTCTGTGGGATGATTTGGGGGTTTTATCTCCAGAGTATCACATGAATCAGGCTGGCACCTGGACAGGACAGTTCTTCTTAGTCTCTTCTTTAGACAGGAAACCAGAAGCAGAGGCAGCAGCAGTTTCCTAAAGGGGGTGACTCTTTTTCTGGCTTGAAGCACCCAGAAACACAGCCTGTGATGCAGCACTTTATTGAGAAGGCAGGGGCTTTGCTACTTCTCCTGGCCCGTGGGGGACAACAGTCATGGTTATACAGTCTTTCTCTGTGTTTTTGCAGTTGCTGTTCCAAACTTTATATCCCACTGACATGTAAATATGTTGGACTTTTTTCTCCTTTCACTGATATTTTATGAGCTTCTGAAATTCACACAGAAGACAGTAATCTGGCTGCTGTAGGCCTTTCAATAATTGTATGCTGTTGATAGGAAAGATTATCCTATTGCCAGCTCCATTTTGTGCACTCACTAGATAAAAATAAGTGGGGAGTAAAAGGATGTCAGCCATTTATGATCATGGGGACCAGAAGTTGGGGTGCAAGCAGTGCACTGGGGGTGAGGAATACCGATAGTGATGCTGTGAGATAACGTCAGCTCCCATTGCTGTCATAATTGGTTCTTCTTTGAAGTTCTATTTCATTTTCTTCCAGTCTTACAGAGTCAGAAGTTTCATCATTCAAGGCTGTGAGAGATGCCTCCGGCTTCCTTCCCTTCTACTTTCATTCTGTCCTGGGCCATGCTTGGTTCCCTCTGACCCGCCAGTGTCTGAGTTGCAGGTATAAAGTTTTCCTGCCTGAAGTTCTCAGGTTTATATGACGTTCTCTCAAGCACTAGGTTTTTTTCCCCAAGCTACTGAACTTTGATTTATTGCATTTAAACTGCCTAAAATTGCCCAGTGCTCCAAAGACAGCAATTTATAAATCTTACTTTGCTTCTCCCATCATCCTTTTTGTAAGGTGAAGAAGCCTCTTGGTTGAGAAGGTAATGCTTCAGCTTGTCAGCTTGTCCCAGGAAATCATGGGGTGCTTTGCCCAACAGGTGATGCTCTGTATTTCTCGAGAGGAAGAAAAGCTGTTTTTGAAAACCAGCAGGAATCTAAACATCAGTGGAATGATTGAGCCAAAAATTTTCATCCAAGACTCAGTAGCAGTTTAAAAATGCAAATGAAATACTATAAATTATAGGGGAAGCCAAACAGAAGAAAATGGATGCCATTATTAGATTGTTGTATAAATCTGAATGCTGTTTGTAGTTCTGGTTCTTCCCTTTCCACCATCTTAAAAAAGGTATAGGAGAACTGGAAAAGGTTCAGAGGAGAGCAACAAGGACAGTCAAAAGTCTAGATTAATTTCATATAAGGAATGATTGAATAAACTAGGACTCCTACCTATGGTAAAAGGGAGTGGGAAATGACTGGCATGTAGAGAAGCGGCAGAGCTCCATTCTTCACGGAATCTTCCAGTACAAGATTTAGAAGGACATCAAATGAAGTTGACAGATTCCAGCTCCTTTTGAGTAAAAGGAGGTTGTAACCACCTGCAGTGGCTAGTAGCTCTGCAAAGGTCATTAATAGTGGATTTTATCTATGCTAAAATGGTTCAAGAGACTCCAATGGGAGGTTGGAGGAGGTAATGAAAGAGGAATCCTTTGAGGTTACATGCTTTGCTACATAAAAAGACCACACTCTCACTCTGCTCACATAGACTTCCCAAGGGCATCTTCCTAAGGCTGCACATGCTCAGCAGATAAGGTTAACACTGAAATGAGAACTTAAAACTTCTCCACATCAGCGACCTCATGAAAATAACAGCAAGTGTAGGGTGATGCACCTAGGGAGGAATAACCCCAGTACAGGTTAGGAGCTGATCTGCTGGAAAGCAGTTCAGTGGAAAAAGACCTGGGTGCCTGGGTGGACAGCAAGATGATCATGAGCCAGCAATGTGCCCTTGTGGCCAAAAAGGCTAATGGCATCCTGGGATGCATCAAGAATAGTGCTGCTGGTAGGTTGAGGGAAGTTATCCTTCCCCTCTATTCTGCCCTGGTGATGCCACATCTGGAGTGTTATGTTCAGTTCTGGTCTCCTCCGTTTAAGAGAGATGGGGAACTTCTGGAGAGGGTACAGAGAAGGGCCACTGAAATGTCTGAGGGACTTGGGCTCCTTTCTATGTGAAGAAGCTGAGAGAGCTGACCCTTTTTAGCCTGGAGAAGAGAAGACTGAGGGGGCACTGTATCAATCCTTATAAATACTTAAAGGGTGGGTATCAGGAGGATGGGACCAGTCTTTTTTTCTGTGGTGCCTAGTGACAGGACTAGAGGCAATGGGAGAAAACTAATATATAGGAAATTCCATCTTAATATGAGGAGGAACTGTTTTACTTTGAGGATGGTGGAGCGCTGGACCAGGTTGCCCACGGAGGTGGTTGAGTCTCCATCTCTGGAGATATTCAAAACCAGACTAGACACCATCCTGTGCAACCTGCTCTAGGTTATTCTGCTTTTGCAGTGGGGTTGGACTAGATGCTCTCCAGACATCCCTTCCCCTGAAATTCTGTGTGATTCTCTGTGTGTGACAGGGGGAGCTGGATGGGGGGATGGAGCCTTCTCTGATGTTGGCTGGTCTCTAGCTAGATCCATTGTTTTTTTCATGAATGTCCCTGCCTAGGTATTTACAGAGTGGTTCATTGCTATGGCAGCACTGAAGTCCAGCACAGAACACCCAGGCTTTATTAGGAGGTGGTAGGGATTGTGACAAGGTCTTTGTGCAAGCTCCCATCACATCTTTCTTGGGTAACACTGTGTCTCCGGCACCCCGTCGTTTTGATAAATAAAGTTTTTTTGCATTTGTGGTCTCTTCTGGAGTAAGAAAAAGCAGACTCTCTTTGCCTACCTTGACGTCTGGAGTGACAGGGTCCTAAGCAGGCCCTACTTCATTTTGTTTCTTAGACTATTGAAAGCAGCTCTTGTGTTATCCCTGTGTCTGGGAAGTTTTCTAATACAGAGGTTTGGAAGATTTCAGATTTGGCAGCTGTTCTTACCTACTGCTGTTAGGATAATTGCAGGAACCAGCTACTTCTGCATCGCTGAAATTGTAGCCTGTGGCAAGTACATAAGTACATGTTGTTTTACTTACGGTGCAATACCTTCATGGTGGCTACTTAGTTCAAGCTGGGAATCCACGTGTGCTTTGATTTGGTCTGCACTGATATTTGAGGACATCTGAGCAATCCGATTCTGAAGTGTCCTGAGGAGTGGGGTTTGCAATGCCTGTGTTTCCACATTGGTTATATCCAGAAATAGTTGATCTAAGATTAACCTTAATCACAGCACTGTGCAGGTGCTCAGCACTGTGCTTCAAACTGCCAAATCCCAGAGTAGTTTCTTACTTTAATCACAGTACGGTGCAGGTGCCTAGTTTGGTGCCACAAATGGACCAGATCCCAAACTACTTCTGGGGACAAGATCTGAATTTCAACTGAAACTTAGGGTCTGGAAATGGTTACAGTTTCTGCTGTGACATGTATACATGAATCTGGGCTACCTTTTAATGTAACTAACAAGGGTATTGCTAGCTGTGTAGATGTGAAGGAGGTCAGACATTCAGATACTTACCCATACTAAGGTCTGGTCTGCTGCAACAATGTGGTTAAAACTGAGGTGGGATAGGCTTTCATCACCATTTGTTCTTGGGGATCTCTAGCTGATAAAAGTGTGTTGTATATAGGATTCTAATTCAAGTTTACACTACTGGTTACTTGGCCTTCCAGTTAAAATAAGATTGTGTTTTAAAATGATAGGATGCCATGATGATATTATGTTTACACAATTCTCCATTACACCATCTTGGTTCAATTCTTTGCTGAAGCATAGGGAAGGATTCTCAGCTCAGAAAACTGTCAGGTTAAATGACAGAGCTATATTATGCAAAACTATGAAAAGTAGATGTTGATGCTTCTCAGTCAGCCTCAGAGATAAAATACTATGCAATTTTTTTATTTAAAACCCCTCCACTCACGGAAAACATTTTTTGAAAAAACACTAATAAAATTTTAGACAAAATAAATTCTAAAATACTGGGATTGCTTGCAGAGTCTCCTTCCTTTCTTTTTTCCTGGCAGTAGCAAAGAAGGAGCCTGGCTTCTGAAGACACAAGGGACCACGGGATGCAGAGCAGAGCTGGATCCTTTGTCCCAGTGGAATTAACCAGTAGCACTTTTAGGGTATTGGTTTCTTACTTGGGGAGCTGAATGGGAGCATAAAAGTCTTTGCGAGCAGCTCCTGTCTGGACGTCCCTCTGGCTTCACCCTACTTGAAAGCTGCTGCTCACACCCTGACCCAGTCAGAAGAAACATAATCATGTTATGCTTGATTCACTCTAATTTACAATGACTTCCCATATGTCAACATACGATTTAAAAACCCCACTGATCATCTTTTATCCTCTGTTAGGCATAAGCTCTGCTTGATTTCCCTTTAACTGCTACTTGGATGGAGATGTGACACTGATTTGTGCTTTGCTGCTCATCAACACCATCTAATGTAAGGCTTGGTGTTAGAGTCTTAACTTGCTACTGGACAGGCTTTTGCCAGATAACCAAGGAGCTGTAGAGCTAGAGCTTATTTACCATCTAGATTCCAGCTCTTCATCAAAAGGTTAGTTCAAATCTCCTCCTAAGGGATACCTGTTTCATATAGCTTTTAACTGTGTTGGTATTAATCGGCATCTCTTTGATTTGAGCAACTGGTGCCATTGCATTTTTAGATGTCTATCTACCTATCTATCTAGCAAGATAATTTTTGTCCATGCTGAATGCTTGTTTTTGTACTTAGCAAGTACATACTAGGTAGGAAGGGAAGAGGTGGTTTCCCTTAGAAATATTGAGTCACTGTAGAGGACGGGATACAAATAACGGTAAGTGTTGCAAATAGGCTCTGTGTATTAAGTAAGTCACTTGAATAGATGTGATAGAGAAGAGAAAATGTGCCTCACTAATTGATTATTTTGTGGCATTTCAGCAAACAGAGAAAGAGAAGTAGTTGAAATTATTTACTGTCTTTATTAAAAAAATACAGTGAACACATTATAAGGGACCTGGGTAATCTCTGATGTTAGTACTGGATTTCTGCATTCCCACTCCCATTTCCATATATCATTTAGTGTTCATGTTTTAACAGTACAACCTTTCAACCGTTATGTCCCCTAAAAGGCATAAAATAAAATGAAGGAGCAAAAAGTTCTCCCTCTTTAAATCCACAAATACCTTTTGTTTTTAAAGGTTTAGAGTTGAGATGCCAAGTGATAAGTACTGACAGCTGAGAGCTTTGCTTCTCCACTTGAAATCTGCCCAGCATTAGTTGTGGCAGAAATTTCTCACCACCTGCTGGATGCCTCATGGTCTGGGGAGATCATCTGGTATTTAGTGCATTTCTTTTGGACAGTTGTTCTCAGAAACTTTTGGCATGCACTGGAGGACCTACCAGAGAGATTAAAAAGCTAATTGAGGTTTTGAACAGAGAAGTCCTGCAGGTGGGACCTGTAGCAGTGAATGGAGTGAGTTCTGGTTGCTCTTGCCCACACAATGTGTGTTTGGTGGCTGAGCAGATATTGTCAGTGTATGGTTGGCAGTCCAAAACAGAACAGGAGGAAAAATTGTGGAGCGATGGGTGGGAACAGAGACTGAGGGTACGCTCCCAATTTGGAATTCATCCATTATTAATAACCCAACAGTGAAAGAAAAAAGCTTTGCTGCAAATGAAACCATGACACAGGAAAGTGGCAGGCAAAATTAAAATTTCATACTTGCCATGGACTTACAACAAAGGTTTTGTGATATACACCCAGCAATGCCACTATAAATAGTCTCATTATCTAATCTTCCAACTCGGAATATGACAGATGATTACAAGTAGGAAAACAATTCAGTGTAGCTTGTAGCTGTTTTCCCACTGCTTCCCTTGCTTCTGCTGGAGCGTTATTGCTGTGTCCCTTGTAATTCATATGGAGGCAACATTATTCAGAAGTACAGAATGTCACAAGGAGGAGGAGAGTTCAGATAAAATTCAGAGGATTTATGGCAGTTTAGGTAAGGCCTTGTAGGAACTGAGATAAGTACTGATAATTTGCAGTCCAGCTCATTTCTTAAGGTGCTGTGAGAACTTCTTCATGCCGACTCCTTTGGGTCAGATATGGAGCAGGGTATGTTCTAATAAGGTGCTTTACATGCTTAATTGCAGAGGGAACCCTTTTGCTAATAAATGATCTGGACACATCATATAGTGTGGGATCTGTCCACAGAGGTCTAGGACCTGATCCAAAACCAAGAAAAAGTCTTTAGAAAATGTTACAGAGGCATAGCTAGCACAGAGAAAACATCTTTTTCCTTTTGATCTTATTTACCAAGGAAGAATGAGTTGGCTCTTGGCAAGGATGATGCCTCCTCTCCTTCCCTCTCTCTGTCTTGCTGGTGATGCAAATCCTTGTTTCTGACCGTTCCTTGGAGTACTTCCTGGCATATTTGACATGGGGCATCTGAAGTCAGTGAGGAGGCCTGAGTCCTGGGAAATATCCCCTTTAGCAGGGACAGCTAAAAATGACCTTCTGCAGCCTTTTGTGCATGGACAAGAACAACTCTTTCCCATGGAGGACTGCAGGTTGCTTTCTAAACTTCTGTGAAGTTTTCTTATTGTGGACATGGGAGGAGGCATGAGGGAATACCCCAGCAGTTTGAGTGTTCAAACCCCAGCACTGCTCACCTGCTGCAGGGTGGCTTCCCCATCACATGCCTTGGATGAGGCTGTCCACCAGCACCATGTCACCATGTAAGCACATGTCCAAGCAGCTCAGCAGAGCATGGTGGTGGTCACACACACATTCTCCAGACATGATCAACCACAGCAATCCTTGTCTGTGCCTTTAACACACCTTCTTGTGGAAGAGCTAAAGCAAAGACAAACCTTGAGGAATTGAGCCTCTCCTCACCACAGCTGTTGCAGGGAGGCAAGAAAGAATTTGTACCATCCCCTCATCCTAAAATAGGCTGATGTTTAGGATGCTAAAGTGATTTATTTATTTTGCACAATAGTTCAGCAGGAGGAAGACTCAGTTCATCTGCTTAACACAGTAGTCCTACATCCATCAATTCCTGTAAAATTCCTGTGATCCAGATTTGGGGTCCAGTTTTGCCTCCTAGGTAAATGCTTGCAATTGAGGGCTTTCCCCTATATTCACAATCCATTGACATAGCTGAATAGGTGTTCACCTTCGTCTGCCCATGTCACGCCCTCCATGTTCAGCAAAGCATCGACAACACCCGTCTGAGAGGAGGCAATGGCATTCAGCTACCACTGACTCGAGCACTTCTGTCTCTAGCAGCCCTCTGAAAAGCATCCTTAAATATTGTTAAAAGAGCCAAAGGACATACCCTCCTGGCTGAACTGGGGCCTGATGCTGCTAAAATTCTTTACCAGCCCAGATTCTGGTATTTCAGCTTAAATTCTCAAGCATAAGAACAGGCTGCCCAGGGAGGTGGTTGAGTCACCGTCCCTGGAGGTGTTTAAGAGACGGCTGGATGTTGTGTTGGGGAGCATCATTTAGTGGGGTGATAGGGCTAGGAAAAAGGCTGGACTCGATGATCTTCAAGGTCTCTTCCAGCTGTAACTGTTCTATGATTCTATGATTCTATGATAAGCAATTACAGGCACTGACAAGTGAAATGCTTTCTGGACAGTGAGCTTTCTTATGCTGTAGTCTATTCAGCAGGAAGGAAAGTTACCTTCTCATGATTAGATTCTGAAGGCAGATCAAATTTGCTGTTAGAACAGAGTTTTTATGTATAGGAAAGTGCTCCCAGGTGTGCCTTTTAGTAGTGCTTCTGGCCTAAAGCAAGGATTTATTAGTAAGAGGCACCAAAACCATATTACACACTGAAGCAGAGCTGGAACAGGGTGCTTTTGCTCTGATTCTGGGAGATGATTGAATTGGGTGACAGATGCCAAGTATTTATGTCCTTGCCTAAGTTTATCTGTTAAATTTGAAAGTGTTAAAAGCAAGAGTTATATTTGGAATAAACATATTAAATAGTGATGGAGAGTTCCAGCTACGTATTGGTAGGACGGTATTTTATTATTATGTGTAGTTGTTGAAAGTGTATTGCTTGGAATGTCAGAATAGAAAGCTGTGGGGATAAAACATTGCTCTAGATTTGCGCCAGAATACTTGAGTTTGGAGAGCTTAATGTCTTTGCTTGTGACATTGCTTGGTATCACAAAGAATACGACTAAATTCTATTTATTGAATATGTACAACTGCATTTAATATATTGTTATGCAATTGTAATATTACTGTAAAGTTCCTTACAGTCATCTGTATTTCTACATAAACATGTTTTTTAGAATATTGGCAAAAGTTTAAACTCTAGAAAAGCTGTTACTTGCCTTGGAAACCATTGCCAATGCACCTTTTGGTCCCTTTTCCTCCCTCTCCCTTCTACCAGTAGTCTTTTGTGTTTCTTTGTTTAATTTATGATGTAACTTACCTAAAATAGCCCCTGGACTTTATTTTTCTTCATAATTCTTAATAGTTTTAAATTCTATCAATTTTACTATCACATCCTTAATTAGCATTTTACCCAATTAGTCATTATTAGTCATTATTTAGCCTTTTAATCTTTCCATGGACCATCTTGAAGCCCTTGGGTGACTCTTTACAGCTGAGGGTGAACAGCTGACCTATAAACTTCAGGCATGTTGTCACATTTCCAGTGCCTCTGAGCCATGTTGTGCCTCAAAAATTAATGCTACTTACAAATTGCCTTCTGCCATGCTCCACCAAATACTAAGATGCTGTAATTATTTATGACAGTTAAAATCTCCCGATGTAATCAAATAAAAGCTAAACATGTAGGGAAAACATGTCTTGTGGAGAAAGGCTATAAAGAAAAGATGTCTTCCTTTGTCTGTAGGTCACATTGACAAGCAAGCTAGAAATACATGTAAAAGATGGAGCCCTAGATGTGCTTGATTTAAGGGGGAACTCCGTAGCTGCTGCCATTGGACTATTTTCAGGTGTTTGGATGAGTAAATGACCCAGATATAGTCTAAGCCTGTGACTATTTCATTTTAATAGCAATGCAAATACAGTAGGTGAAGGCTAAGAGCGCTGCATCCAATTTAGCAGTGTTGCTTTAGCAACATCATGCAGGATGCAAATAGTCTCCTTGGTAACACTTCCTAAGTGTCATTAGATAAGTGATGGTTATAAACAAGGAAGCAGATTAGAATGAGAGACATGCTCTTGTGCTGTGCCTTTTTATAGCCCCAGACATCAGGCTTAACAGGATGGCAAAAGAGAGAGGAAAACTGTTTGGGGATCATAGTGCTTTTAGTGTTTCATACACTGTGCTTTGGAAAATCACACCATGGTGTTGGGGTTTTCTGGCTTGGTTTAAATAAGGTTTTAAATAAAGGAAGAGAGCTGTCCCTGCCCGCTGATGGCATTTGTCAGAGACATATACTAAGTGTCCTCCTGCCTCTCTGGGAGATGCAAATTGTAGATGTTAACCCCTCTACCCTAATGGCATACTCATGTCTCGTTAAGTTTTGAATCTACAGATTAAGAAGGGGAGAGGAAAGGAGACCCGAGAGCACAGCGTGAGTGTGACTCTCCCATCTTCACTCTAGAGAGGATGCGGAGGTTGAGATGGTGGTGGACGATCTGCTTCTGAGCTGGGATCAAGTATGGGATCTGCTGCCCATCTAAGCTTCCCCAGCCCCAACATCACTGCCAGTGAATTCTGGATTCTCCAGAACCAGTTTTGGATTTCTCTGTTGAATTCTGAAGACCCTTTCCTAGGAATCAGCAGCACAGTAGGGATGAAAGTAAGAAATGGGGTTACTTAGTGCTTGGAAACAGGGCAGTTGTCATATAGAAGAAGTCATGAATTGAAGCAGCTTTTTTAGCTCTCATGATAACTGATTTTTTTTTTTTTCTAAAGCTTTGGCTGCTGGGCTGAAGTGATTACATGAGAATCCTAGCTTTTGTTTACCCCCCCAATTTTGTATAATTCTCTATTACAGAAAAAAGCAGCAAGGTATAAAAGCAATATGACCAATATGACCAAAAATTGAAAGTGCACAGAAGAACCACCAATGCTTTTATTTTCAACTGATCTTTGTTCTAATCCCACTGGTTAATGCCTGGGGATCTCATCCAAGGAATCTGAATGCCTGCTAATGTCAACTGGAGCACATGAAAGATAGTGGAAGAAGCCAAGTCCACAAGAGCATCAAAATAGGTTTATTCTTGTTTGGGATGAAAGTCTGAAAGAGCAGATGGTTTTATTTTATCATGAGCTTGACCCTGCTTTGGTAGAGGCAGACAATTAGTGAACTTTTGCATATTTTTTTAAAATCCTCTGAACAAAAGCTAAGAGAGACCCTTGCAGCAAAACACTTTCTGATCTGTGACCTTCAGGCCTACACACAAGTTCAGTGACTGGAGACTGGCCAGTTCAAGGGTCCCTTTTCCTTTTCAGTGGTGTGCAGCACCTTGTAATTTAGAGACATGGCAAAAGACTGATTGCAATTTCTCCTTTTCTAATGCAAAAGAGAATTCAAATGTCAGTAGTCTCTTTTTTACAAGAAAAACTCAGAACGAGAATAAAACCCCAAAACCAACCACCCCCCACAGTCCTTTTCTGCTCCCAGATCCTCTTGGAATTCATGTATCTTCATATCACTCATATCTTGTGGACTCCATTGTAAATGTCAGTGCTAATTAGTGAGACCTTGGCCTTCCATGTAGTTGAGATGAGTAAGAATCCAACATTTGTTTGTTAGATGGAAGCCTTTACATCTCTGCTTCCCAGGGGAAGGCACTGAGGCTGTTAGACATGCGTATGACAAGCTGCAAAAGATGAAGTCTGAAACACCTCTGTAGTGTCAAAAGCATGCAAGTAAAGTTCTCCTAAGCTGGGTAAGAGAAGTGTTTCCTAAACCTTTTAGAGATTAAAATGGAAAATCTGGTGTCCCCTTACTGAATTGCCCCCATCCTATCCCTGTGCTGGGCTCCTGGGACCCTACTAGAAGGCACTGGTGAGTTTTCTGCTTGACGAAGGAGACACTGGAGTTGATGGACCATGGGGTGCCATTCCAGCCCAAAGGCAAAATGTTGCGGCTTTTCCTGCGCAGCTGAATGACCTTCATGCAGTGGGTCTTGGGGATGATTTGAAGACAGAGTTTGTATCTGCATCCAAATTGTTCTGCAGTAGAGGGACTGAGCAGCTGTTCCTCACCACCATGGCCTGTGGCTTAGTAGGACATGGGAATTTGAACAAATGACTCTGCTAAATGGGAGCTGAGCCCTCAACCTGCCCTTCCTTCTGCTGTATGCAGAATAGAGTGTTTCCCTCTAGGTCAGCCAGGTTGCTGCGTTTCTGCCACATGTCATTTGGATACGAAGTTCTCAAATGTTTGTAGACATCATTTTTTAAACTGGCTTGGGATAGGAAAATTAACTTTCTTCCCAGTATTCCTGGCATGTTTCTGCTGCAATGAAATGGGGTGAACCTCATGCTTCCTGGGGAGAATGAAAGGGCAGGGAGGGATAAGTGAAGTTTTTTTCCATGACGTCTCATGGCACTTTGGGTTCTCCACATAAAAATGTATGGGGGACAACAACAGACCTAAATCCTCTCCCTATCATCGCTTGGTGCATGTGTCTCTGTGGCTCTTCACTGAGCTCTGATTTTGCAAAACCAAATGTGAAACTATCCAGGATGATTTAGACCTGATTCTGACTTGGTCTAGCCGAAGACCTCGCAGGCATTTTGTTCCCACAAACTCATTTCCATGACAGGTAGGATCAGACCAGCTCATCTGAATATGTTCAGTCCTTTTATTCACCTGTGAGGATCTCAAGGGGGTACACTGGCCCTGCCCACCCCCTGGAGTGGTTGATGCAGCAATGCTGCAGCCTTGACCTGAGCCAGGCATTTCTGTTCTGGCACTGCAGTTTCATCCCAAATAGCACCTCTGCATGATGCCACTTCATTGCCCATTCAGCAGAAAGAGCAATGCTTTTGTATTCCCTATCCTGCTTCCTGGAACACCTGGGTTTTCCTTGGAGATCTTCCATTGGCACATGGAACCAACCCCACTTCTCAGGGCTGATGGGAGCAAAGGGCCCCATGGTGAGGCTGTGAGCCAGAAAACCCACAAGCTCACCTCACACACCTGAGACCAGAGGCCTCTTGCCATTGTGCAATTTCAAACTCCTTTAAATCAGTGCTTCAGTCCAAGCAAGGCGCCACTGGCTTTTCTGAAATCTTATATTATTCTTTTTATCCATAGTGGAAATCAGGAGTGTCACACCCCATTACGGCTTCCTAATCCACAAAGAAATCCCTTTTTTTTCTCTCTTGGTCGGTTTGTGCTACAGTTTTGCAATGCAGCCTCACTTAGAGGTGGGAGAGCAGTGCAGGATCACACCATGGCTCTGATGAGGGATACTCCATCCTATCTGCAACAGTGACAGATGTCACTCCCCAGCTCCTGACTTGCCCCACTCTCATGCTCTGTATCTGCCAGTCAGGCTCTCTCTGCCACCCAGTCAGGGCCAGGTGCTGTCTCTCACCCACTTCCCAGCAATCAGAGTATTCTGTAGATGGGAATTGAAGTGTGTTGCTGCAATAGGAGGGCACTCTGGTGCCCAGTCCAGCAAATGACTCTTCTCTCTAATCTCCCTGTTAGGAACCTTCAGAGAACCTCCAGTTCTCCCTTTGCTGCCTGTTTCTGTGAATACTCTCCTTTCTGCATTTCTTCATAGAATAATAGAAAGATGGAAGCCAAAAATCCTTCTCAAGCAGCTGGGTCATCTGTGGGGTGAGTCTCCCTTTGACCCTGAAGACCCTCATTCAGTATTCACCTCTGACAATGGATGACTTTTGGCCACTCTCTTCTTGCTCAGATGCAGGTGTTATCTATTGCGTGCTCGTCACTTCCTCTGCAGCTGGGAGCTGCTTTCACAATGTGCAGTCACCCACCATGTCTCAGACTGGCAGCCTCTCTGTTATTTTTGTACTTTTTGTGGCCTTCCTTGTGCAATAATGAATTGTATTTTTTATAAGCATCTTCATAGCAGAATATTGATGTATATTATTAAGATAGTATTTGGCTCTTGAATCACACTGTTCATCGCTAAATTGGCTTAATTACGCAGCTGCTGCTCTAGAATGAGGCTGTATTTATTTAAAAGCTTAAATATGGTGATAGGGGCAGAATTTCTTCCTCCAGGGAGAAAACCTCCATTTCAGATTTCTAGCTATGTTGTAAACAGTGGCTTATCCATTTTAAGGAAGAGGAGAAGTCAAGAGAATGGTACTGCTGATTTTCGTTTTAATCCTCTAAATAGGTAGTGAGCCACACTCAGTCAAGGTAAAAAGCTGGAGGATCTTCCCTTCCTTGGGTTGGTTCATATGTGATTCCTCTGGTTTTCTTCTCTCTCTGATGTCTTGAAACTCAGGTGTCCTTAACAGCCAGACGAAATCTGTTGGATAAGGCACATGCTTTTCACCAGCTTCCAGTTTGTGAACCATAAAACTAGGTTTAATAGCAGCCTTAACCTCTCAGTGTTACAAGAACATGGAAGAAAAATGCCTTCAAACAAGTCTGCAGGATTACTTCAGCTTTCTGTGAGGCAACTGAAGAAGTTATGTTCAATTTTACTGTCAATTCTTCTGCTTTAAACATTGCTGCTGTAAACTATCAGTCCCTTCTGTGAGTATGTTCATTTTTGGGACTATGCGGTAAATCAGATTATAGCTGCCCTTTATTAACTCTCATGCACAAGATTTCAGCAGTAGAGGTTTAATTCAGAGAAAATGAATAAGGATAAAGTCAAATATAAATAGAGCTCATTAAAAAACAAACAAACTAGCCTCCCTTTCATTACGTGACTCTTAACTGCACCATGAGATTAGAAATAGCTCTCATTAAAGTCCGCTGACAGCCTTGTTCTCTTCATCTTCTGCAAACTCACTCATGAGCTCCTAGAAGCTCTTGGGGACATGAACCCAATCTGCACCTTGGAATGGGAGAAAAAGGGAGAAAGCAAACAGAAGAAGCCTGCATGCATGTGCATGCCATAAAATCGGCGTAGCCCTGCCAGCACATCCACATTCTGCCAGAGCTCCTAATTGCATCTGTGCAGAGTACCACAACTCTTCTGTGCCTGAGACCCCTCTCCTATGCTCTCAGCAGCTTCCTCTCCTTGCCTGGCTGGGCTAAGCCAGAGGAGCACCCTGATTTCTCCCTCTTTGACTAGTGCCTCAGTCAGGGTTTGTATTGTATGTGCTGATGCTGCTGTGGAGCCAGCTCTGCATTTCCCCCTCCAGCACACTGCTGAAGCAGGCACAGTCTGAAAATCACTTGGGGTCTTCTGTGGCCCTTGGTGCGATAACTGTGCTGACAGCAGAGGGAGCATTAAACTCATTGCCCACGGGAAAGTGTGGGGAGTGATACCCATGTTCCTATAATCCTTGTATGGGTAAGATGAGCTCATTAGCCTTCTGGCAGTCATCCTAGGAGAAGGACAACTCTGATTCCAAATCCAGGCAGATGGAGCTTGTTTAGCTCTGTAAGGCCTTCCATCTAAGAGAAGGACACTCTAATAAAACCTCCATCCTAAGGACTTCACTGCCAGTGTCCAAGCTTGCTAGGCCCTGGCAGATGAACCTTAGGACTAAAAGGTGGGTCCAGCTCTGCGCATGCTGTGTCTCATCTAAAAAAATCCATTGCGCAGGCTCGAGGGTGCTATCTGCTATCCTCTTTTTATCAGCACGCTTGTAAAAGGCGCTGATGAGGAGCGTGGATGGAGCCCTCCCTGGATCTTTGTTTGCGAAGCCTAGCCATACATACACTGCTGCAGCCAGCTGGTGGTACCTGGGGACAGGCTGTTTGGTGGGGTCAGGATCACTCCCCAGCTGGTGGGGACAGCATCCCCTCCATGCCTCCCTGACCACCACAGCAAAGCTCAGCATTGCCTGTACATTGCCTGAGAATAAGCTGCTTGTTCCCACATAGAGTCTGTGGGAACCTCTGCCCTTTAATCACCACAACCACAAGAAGAGTTACACACTCACCATCCCTCTGTAGGTGGGTTTGCTCATTTCTGGTGGGTTTTTAAGTACATATGTCTGGGGGGAATGGAGAAAATAAAAAAAACCAGTGATGTAGTCAGAGCATGGGAAAAATCCAGCTATGGTAACAAAATTTAGTGTCTAAAAGTCAGTGCTGAAGAAGGAGAGCTTGCAGAATGGTACACAAAGCTGCCAATCCACTAATATAATATCAGCCTTTAACTTTAATGAGGCTTCAGCTATTCTCTTAATGAATAGGACATGCTTACCTTCATGAGATCACTAGCATGCAGGTACAATGAAGGGGAAAAGAGTCCTGGAAAGGATGTTGGACAATGTTTGAAAGAAAGGCCTGTAGTTCTGGAAAAGGAAGCTACTTTTAAGGGAATCAAACTGCAATATCTGTTGAGCAAATCTGTTTCCACATGAACGAGAGAGCTCTAAAGCAAATAGCAGCTTTATGCTATTTATCCTGGAACACACATGAAGCCTGTAAGGAACCTGGCAGTTACACTTTTCTCATGGTTTCCCCTTGTTACAAGCACCAGTTCAATCCCAGCATTAGTAGCGCTGGAACATGAGGTCACAGAGTCCTTGGTATTTTAAAGCAATACATCATCTACTCCTGCTCCCTGCAAGCTTAACAGGCATGAAGCCTGAGTGACCACCACAAGGGCTCCCACCTTTCCAACTTTATGTGGAAAACCATTCTGAAGTTTTAATCAATTTTAATTCATGATCATGGAGCAATTTACTATGTGCAGATGGAAATCAGTTTAGTTCATTGCACTTTAGTATTTTTTGAATGTGTACATATGTTTTATAAAAAGAGTTGCAGCTTACTCAGAACCTGGACTGGTCTGTGCCTGATTGTTTAATTACTGTGCACACAGAAGTAATTTGCAAAGTGTTGATTTCTGAAATCAATGCACTCCAGTCCAATAAATATTTAATGCTTCCATCTGCCAATTTTAGGTTAGTTACCAACCCTGCTAGATGAAGTCTATAAAACAGTTGTCTGCTGTTGATATAAAGAAGGGCTTGGAATCCAGCTTGCATGGAAATCTAGAAAAAAGCAGATTTCCTGAACCCAGTCATGTTCTCTTTTCTATATTAAATATGGATAGGGAGAACATTGCAAATCACAGGATCATTGGGTTGGAAGGGACCTCTGGAGGTCATCTAGTCCAACTCCCCTGCAGTGAGCAGGGACATCCACATCTAAATCAGGTTGCTCAGAGCCCTGTCAAGCCTCACCTTGAATGCCTCCAGGGATGGGGCCCCAACCACCTCCCTGGGCAACCTGTTCCAGTATTCCACCACCCTCGTGGTGAGGAACTTTTTTCTAATATCCAGTCTAAATCTACTCATCTCTAATTTAAAACCATTGCCCCTTGTTCTTTCACTGCAGGCCTTTGCAAACATGCCCTCTCCCTCCTTCTTGTAAGTTCCCTTTAGGTACTGGAAGGTCTCACTATTAGGTTTATAGCAGGCAGGCCCATGTAAAATTTCATCTTAATTTTATAAGGGGAAATACATCGAGTCTTCCCTAGTGAGACTAGGACTGCAGACCATAAGGCTGAATTTTGGGAGGAACCTAGCTGGAGCATGCAGCATCTTTTCCAGTAGGAAGAGCCTAGTAAAGTGAAGGGCATAGTGGCCATTTCAAAGAGCGAGGAGGAGGTGGAGAAGCCCCTTGCCCACACGGAGAGGAGGGAGTGCATGGGGCCATGCAGGCAGCTGGGGCTTCCATGGGTCATGGCGGCATATCAACCTCACTTCTGCAAAACTGGGGGCAGCAAAACTTCCCTCCCTCTGGCTGTGTGGCAGACTGTTTAATTACTCATATTCATGGAGGTCTTAGAGCTCTCTGGATAGGATTGCCCTGTGCCAATGCAAATGTCACTTCTTGCAGTACAACATGGGGGCCTCAATGATTAGTTCTGTTTCACTGTTTTTCTAGTATAATTACGTTTAATTCATGTGTTGTTTCATCAAAGTGTCTGTCACTTAGGGCTTGGCCTTATCTTCTTAAATAGCTGGATATAAAATTACAGTGTGTTCTTCCAGTGAAACCATATTTCCAGAATATCGTGACAGCTTTATTATGACACAGGACTTTCTGTTTAGCAGAACAGATACACTGAATTACCCTTTAAAAAAAAAAATCAAAATCTCTTGCAGTTAGATCATTAGACTTGTGCAATATTCCATACAGGGTTACCCTAAATCTACATAATAAGGATCATGTGTGGTGGCCTTCAATCTTTCTTGTTGGGTCAGGATGGGCCAGTATTTACATAGGAGGTGAGTTGCAAAGCACCAAGCAAAACAGAGCTGATTTTCCACCAGAAGATGTTCTTTCTCTCTTTGAGTCCTTCCTCAGCCTAGTGGCAACTTTCAGGGGTTATTCAGAAAGTAGTGAACTAGCAGGAATGACCCTTGTGTCACCATGGTGCCTAAAGCTGCTGTAGGAACCTGAAGGAGACTTGCTGCCCAGACAGAATCACACAGAATCACAGAATCATTAAGGCTGGAAGAGACCTCTATGTTCATCAAGTTCAACCGTCAGCCTATCATGCTCGTTCCACTAAGCCATGTCCCTAAGTACCACACCTATACGTTTTTGAAACACCTTCAGGGACGACAGCTCCACCACTTCCCTGGGCAGACTGTTCCAATGCCTAACAACTCTTTCTGTAAAGAAATTCTTCCTAATATCCAATCTAAACCTCCCCTGGTGCAACTTGAAGCCATTTCCTTTTGTTCTAAAGAGGAGCCTTCACCTTACACAATACCCGTTTCATGCCTCTAGTGGAAAAATAGAGATATGAAAGCTCCTTGATGACTTAGATCTATTTTACATACAGACAAAAGTTCAACAAAATTGCTCTTAAGAATATAAGCTCCTTTTCTAAGATTTCCAGGCTTATGTTCTGATAGTATTTCATGCTCTTCAGTCTGCATTTCCTGCCATGAATTTTGCCTCAGGCAATCTGGTATTGCAAGAAGACTGTGATCTGTCACAGGATCGTGAGGAGGCTAAACTGTTTATTCAAGCCAAAAAGTTTCAAAACCACCAAAGGGCAATATTTGGATTGATTTTCGTGCTAAATCAGAGAAGACCATTGAGAAGGATTTTGAGCTACTCCAAGTGTTTCAATACATTGGACTGGAATCTGAAAAAGAGAACTGACATTTATTTCTTCTTAGGTTTGAGGGTTCATTTTCATCAGGCCATCATGCTTTACATACCAGACCCCAAACCTCCGATGTGGGTTGCTGCAAGATGGTTGGGAGCCTGTGCCTGTAAATACAAATCTGAAGTTTAGATAATTGTTTTAGAAATGCATTCAAATTGTTGCCCAAAGCTATTCCCCCACTATACTCTTGCATGTAAAAAGACCAACCTATCTAAGCCTGATAAGACCCTGATGAAATTGTTTCCTGTAGCTTTATGCTGTGCTGCTGGATGTAATGACGCCAGGTAATGCACTAGGGAACAGCAAAGTTCTCAATGCACCTGATGAAGTTGCTGCTGTAGTGGATGGAGGGGTTTTGGGATGAGTAGATATGTCAGTCAATCTATAATGAGACTTCTGGATTAAAAAATGTTGCTGTTTTCTGGAAGAAGCTTTTGAATTGCTACTGTGATGGGCTACCCTTGTGTAACCAGGTACTACAGTCTCTTTCTGGCTTTCATGTGGGTGGTGATGTTCCAGAAAGGGAGAAAAAAGAGAAGCATGGGAAATCGTGTTGGAAGCATAATTTGCAATATTGCTTTGCTAGAAACTCATATATATAAAATTTTTTTATTATAAGATGGCTTTTAAACTTTGCGAGGCAGGTGCTGAATGGATGTTCTGTGGCTTAATTAACCAGCATTTAGCCTCAGGAAATCTTCAGTGCCTGGAAACAAATATTAAATTAAACAGTCCTTTTAGCTAATGGCCTCTACTGCCAGCAAAGTGGTGTCCTGGGCATTTTTCTTGATGCTTTTTTCTGATTTCCTGAGGGAGCTGCATCCACTGCAGTGAAGTGCAGGAGGGGCAGGAACCACCTCACTGCTTCTTACTCTTGCTTTGTACATGTACGTAGTGGTGGGGCAGTCCTCAAGAGCATGAGGCACTTTCTGTCCCTGTTGTCTCCTTTCCAGCAATCTCTGCAGCAATGCAGAATCTGAACACTGCAGAAATCTGCTTGTTAATGTAAGACAGCATGGTCTACTAGTCACAGCAGAGTTTAGCGGAGATAAATACCTCTACTTGATGTTCCTAGCTCTCCCACGCAGATACCAAGGCATTTCACCTCCCAGTGCTTCACAGTTCCTATGTGTAGGGATAAAGGAAGGAGAGATGTAGAGTTGCATTATTGTTATGGTCTAATTCTAACCAGAACTGAGCTGCAGGAAAAAGCTGGCAGTTCTCAATTCCTGATGTTGTCATTTAGACTCAAATTAGTGGCTCAGTGTGAGTTCAAAGGAGGTTTGAGCTGATCAGTGTTGGATCTGCTGCTGGCCCTCTTTTCCTTCCCCCCCCACTAGTGGCCATATGAGGGAATCCATCTCTTTTGGCCAAAAACCGATTTCTTCTTCTCCCTACCTCTTATTTCAAATGGTTAGTTTTTGGTGAAGTCAGCTCCCTGTATAGGCTTGCTGTGCTATGCGATGTGTCCTGAGGTGAGGGATGGGATGGCCAGGGAAGGAAGCCAAATCATCTCTATGGAAGGATTGTCTCATGTAGCTTTGTTGAAAATTAAACTTCATTGGAGGGATTATACTGAAGACTGAAGGCATGTTTGAACTCAGGGTGTGGATTGCCATTTGACCAGCTTGTTGGCTTGACTTGATGAGTTTTTGTGGAATTTAGGGGAGATTCTCCTCCTGCTGACACCTATTCTCTGCGATAACCCTGTGCAAGCAGGACCTTCCTGGAGATGAGTGTATGCACACTGATTTGCAAGGCTGTTCCCTGCGAATTCCTGAAGGCCTGTTTCCAAGGGATGTGATTTTCATGTTTTTGTGAACCAAGATTCCAACTGTGCATCATGAATCCAGCAGATGAAGCCAATGAGGCAGCCTTGTTGTACTGTTTCCATCTATGTATCTCAACCACAGGAACTGTCTTGCACAGAGGTCAGGAAAGACCACTCATTCTATGAAAGAGCAGGTCTCTTGCAAGATGCAGTACTTTGGCCTCTTCATCATCTCACTACAGAGGCCTGATTGTGCTGCCTCTGCAAGCTTCAATGGAAGAATTTGCTTCCAAAGACCATGTTAGTATTCTGCAAAGAAAGTAGGAGTGCTTTCTTCATTGACTCAGCTCAAAGGACTGGTCTGTCTCAGCTATTGCAGGAAATAAAATGGCTGCTGAAAAAGAAAAAGACCCAGTTTATTAAACTTGTGTTCTGCACTGTATTATTTAGTTCAAAAAATAAATTGGTTTACAAGGATGAGGTCTGATTTAGGAAAGCAGGACTGTGAGAGCCAGCAGCCCCCCCAGGTCTGCAGAGTGAGACCCCTGGGTACAGTGTGACTTCTGTTGTGGCCTGCAGAGCACCTAGCACAGAAAGAGTGTTGTAAAAGAGATACGCTAAAGTAAGCTGAGGAATATTGACAATTCCATTTCCTGGGTATTAGAGTAAGTCTATGTTACAGGAATTCAATAATACAGATCTGGATGATAATCATTTAAAAAATAATAATAAAAGAGCTGTGACAGTTCAGCTCTAGCTTGACTAATGTAGTGGTAGTATCTATCTTGAAGAGGAAAATGCAACAGCACAGGAAGTTCCTTTCTGCTTTTTGTCAGGTGTGTGGATGTCATTGGATGACATTCAGGTCCATGCAAGGGACCAGCACACACTTACACACCTTTGGGTCTCTTTTCAGACTTCTTAAAACCCCTATTTCTGTGTCCTGAACCTTTGTTCTTGATGCATTTCACCCATTATATGGAAAACAGCAGCCTCCTTCTCACGTTTCATGTGGAGATTGATTCTCTCTAATAAGTAGGAAAGTGAGATAGCAGCCCAGACAATCTGTTTCACCTTTACTACATTAACAGCATTTGCTAGTGTTAAGAGACATCTGCAGCCCTAGGCAGCACTATGAGTTGTGTGTTTTTCTTATTTAATGACTAAGAGGAGCTAGAGAAAGGTGATTAACTTGGCTAAACATCACATGCTGAGTGAAAGGGCTTGCATCTGACCAGGTGAGAAATGGCAGATTCATTGCTGTGCCTTCCTATGTGTCCCTAGGTATACCTTATGGCATTAAAAGCTAGGAATTATTTTGCTTTGGGTGGAGTTAATAGGAATTAATTGGAATAGTCCGCTGAGTCATCTCCTCCAATCTGCATATCAATGCCACCTCACACCCTTCTTCCCTTGCTATCCAGTCTGAAAACAGAGGGATGAGAAGGCTTCTTGGCAGTGTCTGTGTGGCAGAGAGGGGTGTTGAAGCTCTGAGACCTGGCTGCCCTCAGCTGGGTGGTAAGTGCTGGAACATGCTGTCTTCCACTAATGTGTTTTCTTTGCATTTGCCTTTTCTGGTTGCAGCCAAGGTACTATGTCTGGGTTTTTTGGTGGGTTGTTTCTTTTTCCCCCCCAGATATTGTTCTGTGACTAGCTCAGGAGAGGTCTGATTTGAACAATGAGGAGAGATGTTGGGAGATTTGCCTTTAACTGCAAGTGTGCAGTTCCTAGTCCATAGCCCAGATTGATTGTCATCCATATTTTAATTTAAATAATGCTTCCTAGGACAAAGAATACATCATAGAGGCTAACCCTGCTGTCATTTACTTGGATGGGACCAGGCTCTGGCTTTGGAAGTGGTAATAACTAGTGCCATTGGAGTTTATTTTATGGTAAGCCAGAAGCCCTATCTAGGATTATGGTCAATGTGCAGTAAGGAACATGTAAGATCTGCCTCAGAGAATGTGCACTCCTCTTAAAATAATCTCCTGTAGGTCTGTATGACTTGCCTGTCAAGCTTTAGTTAGCTCACTGTCAAAAGAAACAACTTTAAGTGCCCAATTTTAAGGCAAAACCAAATTAGTTAAAATGGCCACTTATGCAAGGTAATGTTGTTTCCAGCTTTCCAAGAAAGTGTTGGAAAGACAGAGTGCAAATCTTTGCTACATCTGGCAGCTTCCTTGGAAACTGTTCCTATGTGAGAGCACATTAAAAATAATGCACTCTGGCAGTTCTTTTGGAGCCTGGAAGCTAAAATGTAGTAACCAGCTTGGTATCACAGACTTAGTACATCTTTGTTAAATAAGCAATAATGAATATTCATAGATTCATAGAATGGCCAGATTGGAAGGGACCTTAAAGATCATCTAGTTCCAGTCCCCCTGCCATGGGCAGGGATGCCACTCACTGGACCAGATTGCCCAGGGCCACATCCAGCCTGGCCTTGAACACTGCCAGGTATGGGGCATCCACAACCTCTCTGGGCAACCTGTTCCAGTGCCTAACCACTCTCTGGGTAAAGAACTTCCTTCTAATCTCCAATCTAAATTTCCCCTCCTTCAGTTTACAGCCATTCCCCCTTGTCCTATTACAATCAGACCACCTAAAAAGTGCTCCTGATGCAGCCCAGGATGCAGTTGGCTCTCTGGACTGCGAGTGCACATTGCTGGCTCATATCCAGCTTTTCATCTATCATGACCCCCAAGTCCTTCTCTGCAGGGCTGCTTTCAATGAGTTCCTCACCCAGTCTGTACTCGTACCTAGGATTACTCCTACCCAGATGCAGGACCTTACACTTGGACTTACTAAACTCCATTTTATTCTCATGGTCCCACTCTTCGAGTTTATCCAGGTCCCTCTGGATGGCATCCCGCCCATCTGGCATATCAACCACACCACTGAGCTTTGTGTCATCTGCAGACTTGCTGGGGGTGTATTCCATACCCATGTCTAGGTTGTTAATGAAGATGTTGAAGAGCACTGGTCCCATGAGAGAGCCC
>VWZO01014443.1:47641-118603 GCA_013396975.1 Bucco capensis
CTATGGTTATCTGAAGGCTACAGCAGGCAGTATCTTGTGTATATTTCTATCCTTTTGAGCTAACACACAGCAACTGCTGTCACTTTTGCTGAAAATGAAGCATACAAGTAGCCATTGTCATTTGTTCTCATTTGCTGCCTATTCTTTAGAATAGTGGCAGATGCTGAGGTATAGGCAGTGCTTAACACTGAACTCCATCAGGACAAAGTGGAGAATGCTCATACTTTGTGAAGGGAGTTTGTGTTCCCAACAGTTTCCTGATAGATGTCTCTGGATTTTACCCAGGTGACCTCAAGTTGTGTTGTAGGTTCAGGATAGTAGGTGTTCATTTAAAAGGCAGAGAAGTGATCTGTTAGATTTCATTCCAGAGCTCTTTTCTTTCAATCAAGGATGAGTCACACAGGAAAGGTGAGTAGTGGAAAAGTTCATATAAATATTGTGGAGAGAGCTTCTTTTGGGTATCTAAGTTTATCTGCATTCAAAGTAAATGTGTTTTAACGGTTTCACAGTTAATGTGACACGTTTGGTTGGTACTGTGTTCATTACATTTAACCTTGAAGAGGTAGAGCAAAGTTACTGCTTTTACTGTCATGAGCTGAGTTCCCCCTGTAGTAGGCACCCCCCTCCAACAGGGCTCTAAATTTTGTCTTTTAATTTTGTGTAACACACTTTAAAATAATTTTTCTTGTAAATATTTTACTGTTTCAATATACTTTTAAAGGCTGTTAATATTTAAATCTGCACCCTGAAATGTTTTCTGCATGGCAATTAGAGTGCAGCCAGGGAACTTCTGCTTAATGGCTTGTGAATTCAATTGTAGCAATGCTGTTTTCTAACAAGTGTTTCTCTAATTTTCAAGAGCAAAGACTAGTGAAAAGCTAAAATATTAACCATGTTGGAAAATATCTGTTTTTAATCCCAGGACTGTGGAATCTGAAATATGATGTGTGACCCAACGGGATTTTATCTTGGGTGGGAGATCATTAGCTGGATGATATAGATTTAGCCTGCTTCAGTTGACTTCAGAAATAGTTCTACTTATTAACTAAATATTCTTACAGATCCTCCACTCATAAGAATGGACTGGAAAATGCTGTATTGAGCATGTAGTATTTCAGGTGTAATCATCGTATTTCATAAATGATCATAGGGACTGTAATCATCTCTATCATCATATAATCATCCCAGTCCTCTGCAATGATTCAGTTTTCTTTCCTGCTGGCCTCTTTCATGCCTCTATCAAATCTACTTTTCATTAGTGCATATTAATAGTCTTCAAACAGGCAGATTTCCCTTCCTCATGGAATTTATTTTTTAGGGGCCATTTTCTTCAGGATATACCAAGTTTCTACACATGGAGTCTGCTCTCCCTTTGATGTTATCTGCCAGTCTTCCCAGTACCTCTTGCTTATTTATTAATTCTTCCTAGTGATTGTATTTCCTAATTAGTGTGTTCTCTAATTTCACTTCATGCACTGTGGCCCTCTTCTGGTGATGTGACTGGACATGCATCCATTCATCATGTCATCCTATGGATACCTCAGCTAACTTCCTCCCAAACATGGAGTCATCTGTTCTGTAGAGCGTCATTACAGGAAAACATGGTGAATATCTTCACGGCTGCTGTTTTCTTCCTGTCAGCTCAGCTAATTACATCTGTCAATGGACTTGACTGATAGAATGTGCACTATTTTCACTCAGCTTTTAAAAAAATTCTTGACTATTAAATTATTTAATAATTCTACCAAATTCACTCACTTTTTATATAATTTTGGATTTTAGCTGATTTCATTTATTTTATGAAACAAGTCTCATTTTCTTCTGAGCAGGCTTTTTTCCTATAATTGACACTTTCCTGACATCTGGTAGAATATATCCATCATCAGTCATATTTTTCCATTAATTCTCTTTCCCAGCTAATTTTACTTGTAATTGCTTTCATTTTTGTGAGTTGGGTCTTTTTATCACATGCATTATTCTGTAATTATTGTTTTGAGCATACTATATTTCACATGCCAAATGTAATTGAGTTGAGGAACTGGAGCACCTGGCTGCTACTATTTCTATTCTTTAACTCCTCTTTCTGTGTGTAGATAAAATCTTATGTGGCATTTCTCCCCTTGCTGGAGATCTCAGAAGGTGAACACTCAAATTACAGCTTAGCTTCAGTTAAACACTTGCGTCTTAGGAGACGTGGGTAGGAGCTCATTGCTGATGGCATTGCTAGGTCAGGCACTCACTGCTCACAGCTCTGTGTTCCCCAAGCAGCTGCCAGCCAGTCACCCATTCCCAGTGGGACCCTACTCGTTGTCCTTACTTGAACCTCTCCTGCAAAAATATTTTCTCTGTCGTCTTCCCAAATGACTTCCCAAGCTGCCAGCATCCGAGATCCTCACTGCGGATTTGAGGAGTTTGTGCTTTCCACACCACTGCACCAGAAGTACAGAAAACAGTGCTGCACCTGACAGCATCAGGGTAGCTCTGAAGTAGCTGGTAAGAAGAAAGAGCCAGTAAGCTCCTTTGTGTTTTGCCTCTTCTCCTGGAGAGTGTTAAAATAACAGTTATTTGGTGAAATAGGCTACTTGTCACGATCTTTCTATATTGATTATCCTTAGTGTGGTAATTAAAATGCCACTTAGGAAAGGCTTTTGATGCAGTGATGCTTCTGAAATGAATATTGCTAACAAACCTTCCCTCAGGAATAGGTTCACCTCCATGATGAGGGAAGCTATAGCATTTTACTCCATGTTTCAGCAGGCCGAGAGCTTGGACATCTCCAATTAGAGTGGCTTACTTGCTGGGGGGGTAATTAGTTAAGTAACTGGTTATGTCCCCATGTCTTAAATCCTTTAACTGGATCAATGACTTAACCTAGCACAGCAATTCCTAATTCCTTTATGAAACTTTGCTGAGATTCTGGACCCACTTCAGTCCAAGAGGCTGCTGCTTTTTCATTAGTGTATCTAGGAAAGCAGCTAAGAGCAGTTCTAGAATTGGTGTCAAGAGTGATGTTTAAAGGAATATTGGTTCTTATTTGAGGTGCAATAAATCATTTGAAAAACAATGAATTTGCCCAAGAAAAATCTCTCAATTGATCAAGTTTCTGCAGTACACTTCTGCTTATAACATTGATCTTGCCCTGAACAGCTAAGTTTTAAAGCAGAGACATGAGTTACGTCTACTGCAGATTTCAATGAGATCATATTTTTGGAAACTCATTTCTCTAAGTAACCTTAACAACTGATAATTAACAACTGTATTAGTAGCTGTATTTGGAAAGAAGATTATCTGAAAAATGCCTGCCTGTGTGTTTTTTTTAGTGTCTTAGTGGTGGCTTAGTGTCTGAGGCAGGCTTAAGTTCATACAGTTGTTTGAAGGGAGTCATTTAATTTGAGTGAAATCTGCAGAAAGGTAGGCACAGTATCTGTTATACCAGCAGATCAGACCGAGGAGTTCTTTACTTGCTAGTAACTCAGAACTGTCTTGATGATAAAGCAGTATTTGATGAGAAGTAATTTGAAGTTGACAGATATGACTCAAAAGAGACAACAGCACAAAGCTGTTCTTGGACAGAAGCATTCATGGGCGCAGATAAATACGTGTGCAACAGGAATTTGGGAGGCAAACTCTGTGAGCAAACTCTGTGAGAAGTAGTTTAATTCTGCTGCAAAAGAATGGAATTTTATTCTCGGGAATTAGCAGAAGCCTCAGAGCTGGGCTGGGGCAATCGTTTCCCTCAGGGACTAAACTGGGATAACATGTCCAGTTTTGGCCAGCACACTTTAAAAAGATGTGGAACCATTAAATAGAGCCCAGAGGAGACAAAAAAGAAAAATGAGGCTGTATTCAGTGAGAAAGCTGTAGAAAGAAGGGGATTATTTTCCTTTGAGGATGTGAAGGGAGGTGAAATCTTCCTCGGAGAAGACTGTAAGAAAGCATAGAGCAATCCTGTGTCCTTCAGCAGCAGAGAGGAGGCAACCAACTTTGGTGAAGTATTTTAGTAAAATATTTGGGGAAAAAACTTCCAGAGGTAAGACCAGATAAGCACTAGGACTAGTTACTGCTAGAGAAACCTGTGGGTTTTAGAACCAAGTCAGACAACATCCAGCAGGTCCATCTTCTCACTATGCCTTGTGCCCTGTGTGTGCCGCAGCTTGCTTTGTCACTGCTTCCTTGCATCCATCACCACATGTGCTGCACAGCCAGGCCAGTCCTACTAATGTTCACAGGCTGAATCCTGGCAGAGAAAGTGCATTGCTAATCCATGCAACAGGTATAGTGCAGTGACACCAGTGGGACAAGTGAGAGTACGGTGGTGGGACCATCTCAGAGGTGAAAGGGTGCTAAATGCTTGGAAGAGTTTATATTATAGGATTAGGATTCATTTGCTTAGAGGTCAAATGGGAAGTGCTGGATTTCTTTTATAAAACCATAGCTGAAATCTAAATTGCAGCTCTAGTTATAAAATCTAAAAAGTGAAAAAGCCCGTGTTTGTGAAATCCATAAAAGCAATTTATAGACACCTTGCTGATCTTGCTGATGGAAAGGAGGAAAAGTCGTAGTGGCTGGTCTGCATGGATCTTAGTGTTCAAGAAACTAAGAAAAGTGGGCAGGGTTTAGGTCTTGCCTTAAGTGAATTTGTTTTCCTTTCCTCTTCCTTTTAGATGTACCAGTTTGGTACCATTTTATACCTGCATGTCTGACACAATGATTTTTCTGTCTCTGCCATAGGAAGTATATTGGGAATATCACTTGAGAGCTAAGCTTTAACTCATTTAAACTGCTAAATACTTGGTCAAATTTTCACAAATTTTGAACACACCAGTCTTCTTAAATACTCTCTGAAGCATCAGGAGTTTGACTGCTCAGTGGTACCGAGCCTGCTGTGAATACCTAGCCTCTAAAACCCAGGCCTATTTTTTTATTTGCTGAGTGGTGCTGTTTAAAGCATCATGTGATGGATGAAGCTCATTGCAGAGTGCTCTGAACACTCCTGATCTGGTGCTCACCCTCCACCTGTATCCAACATCCTGTTCTTCACAAATATCTGTGTTATGTGGCATGGTCTCGTCATAGAAGTCAGGACTGAGTAGAAATGAGCTTTGTGAAAGCAGATGAGAACAACTTGTGCTGGAGCAGCAGATGTGACTGTTGTTTTCTGCAAGTAGATGATTCCCTAATCCTCTTAAGGACAGCCTGGGTAAAATCCCTGTTGTGACATGAGGCGCAGCTCTGGGCCAGGTGGCTTCTGTCACTGGCTTCATGAGCTACTTTGCTCAGAGTAAGCTCTCTGTGCTGCTGCTGAAAAGCCACCGTAAAGATGTGTGAGGTGCCAGGGGCGTGAGAAAAGCCCTGGGTAACAGCCAGCATTGTGGTACCGAGAGATGTTTTGCTGAGTATGGCTAAACAGTCCTGTGTGGTTTTAGGTCCTTGGAGTCTGTGGGTGTTAGAGAATTGCTGAGTGCCCTTCCTGGTTGTTATGTATGTAACAGGGTAGGAAAATATTGGGCAAAAATAAAAAGGGATGGCAGTGTGAGGTGAGGGACAAAAGAACTAGAATGGGGAAAGCTAAATGGTGGGAGCTGAGCTGGTGTGAGGATATCTTGCAGATCTCTCTGCCTTTCTGCAGGGAAAACCACTCCTTTCACTGGTGCATCTAGCCTGTGCTGTTGGATTGTGAATAGTGTGGTGGGAAAGAATGGTGAGGAGGTGGGATAGTAGTCTGACATCTGCCATCATTTCCCTTCTATGTCCTAGGCTTCTGTGTGACCTTGGACAAAATATTTTTCCCTGGAACATGGAAGAGACTCCAACTCTCTAAACAGTCTGAAACAAGGACTTGAAAGCTGGGATGTTTTTCCCACTTACCTTAGTTGATATTCCTTGTACAAGCCAGTAGTGACCCTTTAGAAAGTAGTATTGTCCATTATTTCATGCTTAATGAAACATACCCTCATCAGAAGTCAAAACCGAAGTTCCATCCTGCTGCCTTCCTTCTTCGTAACCTTCAGTACCCCCTTCCATCTCCCATCTCCTTGCACCACACTTAAATCGCTGCATCTGGATCTTGAAGATTCCTCCCTCTTCTTTAGTGCTACAAGGAGGATGAAGAGCCTATATGAGTGCCATATGCAACCTCCATATTTGCAGCATAACATTAAAATGACTTTAAAGACAAACAGCTTTGAGATTGCTGTTTTCCTTTCATTTTAGTAGACACTACTATTTTTGTCTTTGCTTTAACTAGCCAAAGAATTTTGGCAAGCCAGAATTCATCTTTGGAATGACACAAAATGCATTGTGGGAGTGTATCAAGCCTGTTAAGTTCTCTGGATTTTGGTGAAGATAATTTTGGAGGGTGCAATCCTGAGGTTTTTACTTGGGCAATTCTCCCACTGACTCATCCAAGACTACCATGTTGAAGTCATCAAAAGGAGATTATGAAAGGGCCTGGGACTGTATGTGGTATGTTTCTGCAATACATTTTCATGTGTCCAAAGCAACTGGTATTAGCTTTATTTCCATATTTTCTCCTTTATTTTTAATTCCTTCACCACTCTTGTTCATCTGTTGTAAAAAGACCCTTCCTGACATTTCTGGCATTTCTTCCTTTGGAAGACAAGATGATGGTAGGTAGGGTCTAGAGTTGCTGGTACTGACAACCTCAAGGGGGAGAAGATAACATTTTGGTCCAATTAAATACAGCAGTGGTGCAGTAGTGGTGATATCCACCACTTAGTCCTTGTGGCTCAGGATTCAATGGATAAAGCAGCTGGAATACTGAAAACATAACTAAGCTGGAAGATGTAAAAAATCTTGGTGTTGGTCAACTACTGACTCTCTTCTACAGATTGCATATGAATAATGTGTAAAACGTAAGGTGTATCAGTTCACAAAACAGCTTTCAGATACAGGTTGTGATTTGCTTGCTGTTTTCCAAGTTTAAAGAAACTTAAGCATTTCTAAAGACCTTCCTTCTTAACTGTGTCCTAACAGTCTACTGGAAGTCCTGTGTGTGCAATGGAAGTCTAGATCCATGGTTCAATCATTCAAGGACGAACAACTGGCCTCTGAAGGTATTTTTCTCAGTTCAGTACCTTTCCTCAGTGAAATTGCTGTTTGCAAAAAGGGATTATATGAAGGAAAGGAGTCTGGGGTCTAAGCTTTCAGATGTTGAAACAAGCAGATTACTTGAAGTCTGGTCACCCCAGGACCTATTCCTGTTTCAGCCTTTGCCTTTGAGTAGCATCAGTCTTCCTGGGCTTGGATGCGTTTCATGAATAGGTGAAAAGATGATTAAGAAACGAATTTAGGCAGTGCTTACATCAAATTAGCTCTTAACAAGCTGTAAGGCATGGGGCTGTTGCAGCATTACATTCTTTGTTGGTTTCACTGGAGCTATCCTGCATTTCCACTGATGTAAAGAAGATCTGAATCTGTCCTTTTGGCTGCTCTACTTCAGCAATTGATTCTACATCAGCCTCACTATCCAAACATGTAGAATTAAAGACTCGTTACTAATTATGTAGCTGCAATTCCTGACTATTTTTCTTCCTAGTTTAGTCAAAGTCTTTCTGACATTTAGCAGATTGACATTCTCTTAGCATCTCCACAACAATCTGTCCAGTTTGTTTAAGAAGGCAACAGTTTTGGAAGAAACTACAGCATCTCTGCTGGAAACTTAAGTACCTGGCAAGAAATGCTTGAGATACTTGTTGAGCTGGCCAAGTTCTGCCGCTATGCTTAGTGATTGCAGTGGGCAGTTGTGTGACCTCATGTGTCTTCAACTGTCTGGGGTTTACCTTTTGTTTTTTTGCTAGAAGGCTTGGGAAAAAGCAACATGGAGTTACAGATCACAGTAAGAGCCCTATAGCCCTGGATGGTTAATTCTCTGCCAGTGCTGACTGCTCTCTTTGGTGAGAAGTGATTGATGCCAGTGTGACATATGGTCATATTTTTAGTGTGTTTGCACATTTCTTCATTCCTGTGATGGGAATAACAACTGCTTGCTGGTCAGGTGTTGTCATCAACACTCAGTGAATATTTGACTGACCTCAGGGAAGGTATGAAGTGCTGGATGGTGGTTTCTGTTCCCATAGGTCTGGAGAAGTCTGGTGGGGGGAAAGTTTCTGTATTAAAATTGCCACTTTATGACTATATTTTAAGGGTCTACCCCATTAAAAGTAGACCTGTCCTAGGGCACAGGACCTGTGCCCTCTGAAACCAAGTAACTACTGAAAGGCAGTCATTACTCTAAAAATAAACATGGTGGTTGAACAATTTATCCCCTACATGGGGGCTCTCAACACCAACCAGGGACTGCATTTCTCCAGCCACCCGGGTTGCTCTCTCCACTACTGTCTAACAGTGCTCTGAGAGCCTTGTTGCACTCTTCCTTGTAATACCTAAATACTTTCCCTCTGTGCTTAATTTTTATTTCCACCAATTAGTGGTGAAGTGGTCTGTCAAAGAGCCTCAACAACTGTAAAACTGCTTTGAAGTGTATAAACATACTTTTAAAAGGCATTCTCTATTGGTTTCCATCGTGGGCAGCACTTTTCCAGGTGTTTACACCTGATGCATTTCACATTTCAAAGTGATCATGCTGACCTCCACTGATGCCTGTGAAGATCAGGATGGGGATGAGTACATGATGTGTGCTTAGATTGAGGCTCAGCATTTTTGTTCATTTGTTTGTTCTTTATTCCAGTAGTTCAGTGGCTGCAGGCATTGTTCCATCTTGCTGGGCAAATCAGTTATCTTGCAGGATCAGCTGTGCTCATCGTAGGCAGAAGTGGTTTGCATGTCTGTTTCTTACACAGTTTACTGCACAGCAACAATCTCTGTTTTCTGTTGTACGTGATGACAGGTCCTGAATTCTAAGTTTGCCATATTGAAGTATGCACTATTTTTACTACTGTCCTTCTTGGCCATTAGTGAAATGTAATGATGACTTTGGGTGTTACCAACTGATTCAATAAGGGTTACTCAGAGTTCAGCCTTTTAGCAGATACTTAGCTTATCTGTACTTGTCCCTATTGGAAGATCACTGTTTATTCTCATTTTGAGCTCCGTGATTTGGATAGCTTTTTAGGCATTGCTGATTATAAATTATACTTACTGTGTTTCCATTTGGCCTAGATTCCTTTCTCTTTAAAAGCTTATTCCAGGATTTGTTCACTATCTCTGTTTCATATTTCAGTGGCCCTTTTATAACCTTGGTGAGACTTTACATGTAATTTAAAGCCTTGTGTCCAGTTTCAGTTTACAGCCCCCTTTCATTTATGGCACAAGCACAGACTTCATTCTGCTGTTGTTAAATCTGTGTTGCTGAAAAGTGATGAAGACTTGGTTGCGGGGACAACTTACTGGCAAACTGGTCACTGTCTTAATTTCAGAATGACAGCAGAGAAATTATGAGGGCTGTGCTAAGCCTGAGCATCAGTGATGGCACAGTAGCAGTCAGTACCTCTCAAGAAAATATCTACTGATGGATCCCCACCTGTGAAAACTTTGGGGTAAAAAGGGCTGGAATATTTAAAGAAGTCCTTTCCCTCTTGCCCAGGGCTATGACTTCATCTAAAAGACAAGTCTCCTTTGTTCTTGGTTGAAGAGAGTCAGTCTTTAGGCATTGCTTACTCTGCTGGGCTGCTTTGTTGTCTAAGAGGCCATCTATTAAGTAGTATGTTGGCAGAAACTTATACTGTTTTATATAGCATGTGTCATTTGAAGATCTCCAAATCTGTCCAAAGTGGAGGAAATTTATCATCTCTATTTTGTAAATTTAGAAACTAGAAACAGACACTCAAGGTCAGAAAAACATTGCCAGCACTGGAAATAGAACCCAGCTCTTTTGAGTCCTGGTTTCTGATCTTGCTAAAATCTAGATCACAAGTAGGGAAAGGAAGACGGTTTTTAAAACCACAGTTACTAATTTACTTCTGAACCTATCCTCTGTTAGAGTGAAGTTGCTAGGCTGCCATGGTCTCTTATTTACCCATGCAAAATAACAATATAAAGCTGTTTGCACAGCGTAACCCAAAACATTGCTCTACATGCAGTGGCAGTGAACCCTTGCACAGCTTAATAGTGCCTATGCACACTCTGGGAAGGGTTGTGTGGGCCAGCATTGTCCTATAATGGAATTTCAGCTGTTGGGCTGGACCCAAAGGAATGGGGATTGTCTACCTGTAACTATGTACAGAGCCTGGCAAAATGACGCCTTCATCCTACTTTGAGCCAAGATGTGACTGAAATGTAAATCATATAATAATAATATATTAGATGCAAAGGCAGTGAACTTGTAAGAGGCAAATGGAAAATCCTTATGCGTTGCAGCATCCGGTGAATCTGCTGTTTTCTTGCTTCCTCAAGTCATTCACACATACTGTTACATTCACTGTTAGGAAGTAGGGAAGCACTTGCACACCTAATTTACAACCAAGTACAAGAGGAAAATAGTTCTTTGTGCAGAAGAGCTGCAGAGACTTTGTCTTCAGTATGTAACTATCTTGGACAACATTACTGATGCTTTTAAAAATACCAGATGCTTACTTGCTGTGTGAGACAGCATCTCCCTGGGAAAGACACTATTCTAAATTCTACCAGTCCACTATTGGGGAAAAGGAAATTGATTTTTCATCCTTGTCTCTGGCAGAGTCTTCTCTTTTCTATGAGTCACAACTTATCTCTGCAAGAGGGGGCTAGAGCCTAAACATAATGAAAACATTTCAATTGTATCTATGTTCTTAAACTCATCCCATCACTGTGTTCAAACATCTGCTCCCTGGGGAAGACCATTTGCTTCAGTATTTTTATTTGGAAGTTGTACTGACGTAAATAGACAGCAACATCAGATTCAGCATCTTGAATGTACTTTCCAGTCTCTGCCTATCTTCAGGCTATCTATTAGGGAAAAAAAATTGAAAGTATTTCCAGTGAATTCACTTAGATGCAAAGTCATTTAAATTCTCAGCCTTTTTAGCCATTGTTGTTACCAGACATTTGTATAATGGCACAAAGAAGGAGTGTTCACTGCTTCCCCCTCCACATTCACCCCAGCGTCTAGTCTGCTGGGCTTGGGGACAGTAACTTAATGGGATCCCTTTGTTATAATGAGCGAGTCATCTCTGAGATGGAGGGTGCCTTGACCTGTTTGGAAATGGTGGGTTTTGTTTTTATGGAACAATACAAGAAAATGCTCCTGTGTCACACTGACATAACAGACAACTTTAAAAATGCTTGGACTGAAAATACATCAGGGGAACTGGTGCATCCCACCACTCTAAGAGTGGCCAGGAGTCTGAGGGAGAGCTTACCTCTTGCTTTTTCTCTGTGACAGCACTGGGAATATATTTTTGTGATTCTGAAGTAGGAGCTAATCAAATGCTGAAGACCATTTGTTCAAGCTGCTGCTGAAATGAGGTGATAAAAATTCCTGAAAGGTGTCTGTCAGTCTAAAGCAAAGTGAAGGTGTCTGCTATGCTTGGCTCTGAGATGTCCCAGCACACTTGTGTTAAAGATAGCTTGTGGAAGGACTGGCCACCCTGTTGTGTTGTCTTTTCTGTTTTACGGCACGTAACCTAGAAGTCTTTCTTTCAGGGTCTGTTGTTACGTCTTTGTTGTCTTGTGTCTGTTCCCTTTCCCCATTCAACTTTGCCTCCTCAAGAAAGGTACTGATACAAGACACAGTAAGAGCAAAAATAAAATCTTGAAGATCTGGTGGGACAAAGGATTTTTAAGTAAAATGCTTTGAAACTTTCTTTAATTAATACCCACTTAAATCCAAAATCCTAGTGATTATGTGGTTCATTCCAGTAGCACAACCAGCAATGGCCAGATTTCATACTCCTATCTTTAAGCTCAAAACCAAGTTGGAAACCAAAGCAAGTCATTCTGTGTCATCCAGACAGCTGAAAGCCTTTAGGATGATCAAGAACCAATACTGGTCATGGTCCCACCTTTAGTGAGTGTTTTACAACTTATCAGTAGAATCTCTTTGAGAAAGTTTATTGCTCATGTCCTGCTCAGGGTCACAGCTCACCTGATAGATGTGCAGGTATCTTGAAGGCCTTAAAGGACTGATTTAAAGTAGGAAAAATCACATTCTTCTTAGGCTGGATCGGATAATCTCTTGTATATTTATATCTAGATTTTCTTCTGCAGTTCCGTTTGTCTCAAAGGGGATGATTTAAGCAGTAGTGAATAAATTTAGGATGAAGCTAAACCAAAGCTGTACATTTTGTGCTATAACTGTAGATTTTTGTTTTAATTACTTCCAAATGTGGAAACATCTATATATTTGCAAGGTACTTAAGATGTTTAGCACCTATGAGATTAAACAAAACACGTGGCTGTTTTTTCTCTTTGGCACATGTTCTTCTCAGTTGTATGATAGTGTGAGAAATAGCTCATTAAAGGATGGCCTAGGTCTATTCTGGTTGTAGAAATAAGGCAGATGTTTTCCATTGGTGCTGTGTCTCTGTATTCTGCTCCTCTAACTTCTCACTACTCATTTCCAAAATGAAGCTCCTGGACTAGAGGCTCTGGGGTTATTTATGATGTAGGTAGCCACTGCAGAGGCATAAGGAGTACATCCTTGAGATCAGCCACTAAACTCACACATCTTAAAAGCAAAGTGAAAATACTCTTTGTGTTTGGTTGGTATGTGTTTGTTTTTTCTGCAATGAGCTTTTAAATGCGCTGCTTAGTAGGATTCAGCACCCACAGGTTTTGATGCACAAGGGTAGGCTGGTCTCCTGGACACACTAGTGTGTCACTCTACAGCCTCCCCTTGACCCCAAGTCTTCCCAAGCTATTTTCTGTAGTCACTTAGTTCCCCACCTGTAACTGCTGCTGGCAGCATGACCACCTCTTACAGGCAATATAAGGAAGGAAAACTGTGCCAGCTTACATGCTTTCATCACCTCTGGGCAGATCTGTTTATGAAAAATATCATTAAACTCCCTACTTTGTTTGCAGGGAGAAAGAACCCAAGACCAAGGTATGTGTCTGAAAGCAGGCTCAGTGTGGTGTGTTCCTTGTCTTAGTGTCATCCAGAGGTTGTTGAAAACATATTACTTGTGGTTTTATGGTAGCGTATAATTAAGAAACCAACTAGACCATGTGAGAGATGTTCAAGCTCGACAATGTATCTCTGAGCTGGGCAGTGCTGAGGGTAGGAGACATCACCGTGCTGGATTTCCTGCATCCTCCACTTAGGCAACTGGATATTTAAGGCCAATGGCATCCTGGGCTGCATCAAAAGAAGCGTGGCCAGCAGATCAAGAGAGGTGATTCTGCCACTTTACTCTGCTCTGGTGAGACCTCATCTGGGATACTGTGTCCAGTTACGGAGTCCAGAAAGGACATGGACCTGATGGAACGGGTCCNGCAGTCTCTGCTTGCAAATGCTCCCCTCTGCTTGGCAGGCTGCATGGTGAAAGCTTACTGTTTCTCAGGCTCCTTCCAAATATTTGAGGTATCAGATGGCACCAATACTAACCGTGAAAGAAAGGGTGTTAATCATGCTAATGGCTACTCGGTCTTTATCAGACAGTTGTACATTATGCCTCTGTAGACCAAGTGCGCTGCATATACAGCAGTTATGTAAGTCTCTATATTCTTCCCGTAAAGATCCCTGCCTCTCATACTGTAGCTCGGAAGCTCCCTGCATTCTGGCTTAACATAAGGATTATGGGGACTTCTGAACAACATTTCCCTTCCTCTCCTTGCTCAGGGCTCTGCATATCCTGTGTGCCATTTCCCACAAGTCAATACTTTACGTGACCCCTTTACTCTCTCTGTGGGAGAAGTCATTTATCTTGTGATTTTCCTATAAACTTTCTAGGGATGGGGGACAGAAGTGAGATGTCTTGGCCACTGCTACCTGTTCATTTCATCTGCACCTAATTAGAAAGGAGCAGCTGTAGCATCTGCAAGTTGGATGCAAACAGATCTGTGTTGCACTTTTTCCCTTCTGATCTCCCACCCCCAAGTCATTCCCCCTGCCCATGTGACAAGTTTCTGCCTCGTGGCACCTGGAAGACTTCCTTGCATTTTGCAAGGGATCCAGTGGGATGTTGAAAAGCTGTTGTGCTCAAAGACAGCAAGTGGATTGCTTGTGAAAACTTTTATTTATGTGTTGTTCTTCCAAGCATCTTTGACAGGCATGGGTCCTTGGGAGATGAGCTGGTGCAGTTTACAGCATTCTCCCTCTATTGGTGGGCAGATGAATGAGGGATCTGTTTTGATATTACTTATTTATCAAGCTGAGGCAGTGCTGCCTGTGAGCACAGAGTGGACTGTGGCATTGGGCAATGCAACCCACACCCAACCTGGATAATACAACAATTAAGAGGTGCATTTAGTTTCCATATCTCTTTTTTTTTTATATTACTTAGCAAACAGTGCTCTGCTCCACAAACAGGAAAAGACAGTTGACTCGGACTGAAAAGGGAATGGGTAAGAAGTAGCAAGTGCTGTGGCAACAGTTGCTGCCCCACTGCCACCCATAACCATGTTTGGAGGAGAAAGCCCTTCTCTCTGTGGCTTTTCCTTGGCTCCCATTTAGATAGAGCAGGGGAAAGGATGATGTTGTGCATCCCTGTCCCACCCTCAGAGCCACAGAGGGATGAGCAAAGGCTGATTTGGGGATGGAAGGAAGGTGGGCATGTGAGGGGACTCGGCTCCACATGGAGAGAAGAGGGATGAACGACCAGTGAGATTCCAGTCTCCATCCACAGCCTTGGTCTGACTCTGGCACTAACCAGAGCAGGCTCTGTCCTATAAGAGACATTTTATTCTTAAGCCTCAAAGCACAAAAGTGCATTAGTCATGTTTTGCCAACAGCCGATGGTGTAAACACAGTGAAACGAGTGAGCTACAGTTTAAAACGGTCTTTTGGACATGTTATCCTCTGTGGACTGAGCAGGGAACAAACCCTGTAACTCTTACCAAGGGTTACAGCTGTGGGTTTTTTTTCATAATTTCGTTGCTGTTGACAGTCAGCCATCCTCCAGAGTCCCTCTGGTTGCTGAAGACAGTACATGTTGACTACAGTTGCTGTGTGGGTAACCTCTGGGGAAAAAGGTTTTGCTTTTGATCCAGTTCCATTTTTCACATCACAGGTGAGAAAAATCACCCTTGAAATTGCTACTTTGCTGAGAGCATGAGCAGAGAAGCCCAGGATGGCAGTGACTTCACAGATTACCCATGGAAGGTGGCCTGGGAACTCTGGGAAGGGTCTGTGTTGGCTGCAACAGCATCTCAGACTGGCTGCATCGTGTGCAGTGAGCACTTTGAGTTGGCCCATTCCCTGTTCCTTAATTGCCTTTGGTAAAACTGGGATGGATACATGTGTATTTGTTATCTAAAGTTTGTCTGTTCCTGGTTTAACAATTTAATTGCTTCTGACTTGTTAATAATGAGTTTTCATTTGGTGCTCACCTCTCTGGCGTGTGGACAGGCCTCTTTCATGGTAGTGCCTCTACTTCTAATTCCTTTGGGTAATTGAGGTTGTCTGGTTTGGAATAGGAAATATACTTTCTCCAAATGTTCTTGCTAGAACAGTTTTTCCTGTCTGCACATTTATCAGTGGTGAATACAACTTACTTTCCTGTATGCTGGGTTTGTATTTGCTGTTAGTGTTTCAAAGCATTGCTAATATCTGAGGTCTGGTTGGAGTAGAACTGTGATATCATGGCCATGTTGTAAGGCCTGGGCAATGAGGAAAGGAATTCATGCTGTTTGATTTTTGTATCTTTTAAATTTAAAGTAGCTTTAAAATAATTTTTAATTTAATGTCCTAAATACTATTTGAATTTGAAAAAATAACAGAAGAACTTGCTCCAGCAGGAAAGCTTCCTGCATGCAAACAGTAATCAGAAAAGATGTTAAATTTAAACCACGTGAGATTTTGAATGATTGCCATTTCTCTGGGGCTAGTAATGAGGAACTTGCCAAATGTCATGGCTGGTCTATCACCAGCTATGGGCCATGAAAATTTTGTGTGCTGTTTGGTTTGTATCTGTGATGGGAAGAGAGGCAGAGGAGTGGGCAGCTCTTGACCACTGTGGTCCTGGTTCTGGTTGCCTCTCCCATCTCATTTAGAGTCTGACCCACTGCTGGTTGGAGAAAGCAGTTTGAGATCCTCAAAGAACTTGGAACTGACCCATCCATGTCATCCTTGGCTCTTGTTAGCCATGTTTACATGTCAGCATTCATCCAGTGTTACTCTTCCTCCTCCACACCTTGCCTGGTGTCAGAGCTCTCTGTCTCTGTGGTGCCTCTTCCTATTACTCTTTGCTTATTTAAAAAGGGTGAAGAAAGCAAGGTGGTGTCAGAAACCATTGTGTGTGCTGCCAATTCACCCTCTTTACAGCCCTACTCTGTAATTTTTCGTATGTGGCTAAAGCAGAATCATTCCATTTACTGCTCCAATTTTTTTCCCCCCAGAAATTTCTAACAAGGTTTTGCGAGAGTGTAGAGAATAGCTGAAGAACCTCTACATTTTTCTTCTTTTTAAGATGAAACCACCACATCTTATTCTCTTGACTAAAACAACGTGAACTATGGACTTGTTAGGTAAAACAGATGGCAGGAGCTTGTGGGATAGTATGCACACAAAAAACATCTGCTATGCAGATAGTATTTAGAAAATTATATTGGAGCCTGTTGCATTCTGAAGGCTATAAATTGTGGAAATGTCTCTAACAAACAGTTCCCAGAAGAAGACCTCACGCCAGAATTTATTTCCCTGAAATGTTAGACCTGGATCTAGTTATGGTGGCTTGATAATGCTCTGCTACTTAACCAAAAGTTAATTGTTTGGGATTTGTAGGAGATGATCTGGCTGAAGAAACTGCAGCCTTGAAGACCTTGGCCAACCTATATGTTAGGGGCACCTGCAAGGACAGTGTGAGAGTAGCAGTATGGATCTGTCAAACAAGAATTTTAGTTGTTAGAAGTGTAATTATGCAATTAGATTTTCATGTTTTAGTCAATCTTGATGACTCTCTAGGGACTCTGCTGTGATGGAGCTGTGACAGACAGCACAAGGCCCTCTGGTAGCATTTTACTAGCAGCATCTGAACAAGTGACTTTTCTGGGGAAAAGTGATGCATCTTTCCTACTCTCCTGATCTGTCAATGTTTATCTTATAGAATCATAGAATCNCCATGTCCTTTCTGTGTTGAGGGCTCCAGAACTGGACACAGTATTCCAGATGAGATCTCACCAGAGCAGAGTAAAGTGGCAAAATCACCTCTCTGGATCTGCTGGCCACGCTTCTTTTGATGCCGCCCAGGATGCAATTAGCCTTCTGGGCTGCCAGTGTGCACTGTTTGCTCATGTCCATCTTAACTATGGGAATCTTGGAAAATATTTTCTTTTTGAAGCTTGTGTTCCTCCTCCTGGCTGGGGGATTGGTTGTCCCTGCTATCAGCAGAGACTAGTTGGCAGCTGCCTCCCTCCTATAGATGCCCAGGAGAGGAGCCGCAGGGCAGACCCTCATGCTTCTGCCTCAGACTGGAGCTTCATTTACTGATGTTCATTACTGATGGTGATATGCTGAGCTTGTTCTGGGAAGTGGATGATTTCTTCACATCTCATCAGTGCAGCTTTTTATCATGAAGTTACCACTACATGGTGATGTTTGGGTCAGCCTCTGTGTTAAGTGCAAGAGGTGCCTGTCTGGCCTCTAGCTTCAGCTAAACCCCCATGGTAAGTGAAATATCAGCAAACATGTAGCAGATAATTTTTAAGGATGTCAACCAGTGTACAGCTTTGCAATTCTTAGTTTTGAAATGCTTCTAAATCAAATACTGAAAAAATATATATGTTTAATGACTAGTGCACTGCAGACTATCTTCGCTATGTCTCTGGGGGCTGCTAAAATGGCTGATGTGGGAGAGATATGGATTTCTACAGGTGCTTTCATTCTGCAGTCATTAGTTGTTTCCAATGCATCTGCAAAACTGCGGGAGCCGAAAGCTTTCTGTAACGTGTAATCTCTCCCATCCCTTTTATTTTGTCTTTTGTTTCTTGTTCCTCTTCTTGGTTTTTGGCTGTGCAGGTTGCTCTCCAATTCCTTACTCCTTTCTTCTGCTGTCTCCCACTGCGGGTCTGCTGCCTGCATATCTAATCCATTGAGTATCCCTGGGTTTTGATGTGATAGTCCAAGTCCTATTCCTCTGTTCTGCCTTGTTATCTTCATTCTGTGTTCTGTGCCCAGAGAGATATTAATTTCTGAATACCATGCTTTCCATAGTGACTGCTCAGAGGCCATCTCATTATGATCTTAAAGATACAACAAGGCCAGATGCTTTCATTTATACTGGATAAGGAGTTGGCCTCTGAGGCTTATATGATCAGTTCTCATACATTAATAATTTACCTAAATATTTTGCCTTTTACATTCCAAAACCTTAAGTTTGAGGGCTACTTCAGCAATAAATTATTTACAACAAATTCTATCCAAATTCTTTTGTATTCTTTAGCATGCATCTTAATCACTATGTTGTATTCCTCTTTTTTCCTTTCACATGTTCTTTTGTTAGTGTCTTTATAGATTTAGCATGTCTATCCAAATAGAAAACATCTTTGTAAATATGACTCACCAAAAGCTGCCTTTACAAATTCTCGAGATCATAACACCCTCATACTGTGAAAACAGAAATTTAAAGTCACCATTTCCTATGGTACATTATTTATCCATCTCATAGGCTATTAACTGCAGCAATTTGTATGAGTCTAACATAGCAAATGTCAGATGTCATTTCCATTTCTGCTTTTGTTTTGCTTCACTGGCAAAATTCTTATTGATTTTCGTTGTGGCAGATTAAACTCTGCTTGTGTTTATTTTTCATGAGCCAGCAAAAATGTCTTTCCTCTTTATTGTGCCCATCTCCTTTAAATATTTCTGGGTGTCTTTACACAACTCTCCCACTCAAATTTCAACGTCTTCCAAGTCTCCTTCCTCAAGTTGTCTAAATTTCAACAAATATTGACTCAGACTGTGGTCTTACCAAGATAAGTGTCCATCCCAGCTGTGTGATAGAGACACTGCTTTTGTTTGCTAGAAGGCAAAATAAGGTATTGAAAAAAGATGCTTTTCTGTATTGCTTGAGTTTTGAGGTCAGACTGTTAGGTATTTCATAGACTTTCAAAGCAGCAGATAGCTAAAAAGTATCAGCAATAAACAGTAGGTTGTGGGAAAAGAAGTACCAGATCCTGATCTTTAGGTTGGCATGGACAATACCCAGAACGAATGACAAGCAAGGAAACACTGATCTCTGAGAATCCAGGGACAGACATCTCCCCATCCTCCTTGACAAGAGCAGCCAATTCGTAGGGGAGTTGCTAGAGTCTCTGTGGTATGGGTTGCCCACATCTTATACACATTCTCTTAAATAAACAACTTGACAGATAGTACTAGGGTTTGTCTTGAAGCAAAAACTTATGTCTGGGAAGATCACAAACTCCTAAGACATGGATTTTTTAATAGACTTCTAACTGTTAAAAGATCCATCATCTGAAATAATATCATGCCCTTGTAGTGAACAGACTTGTCCTGCTAACACTGAATATGCAGAGATATTAATCATTTAATGCCAATGTCTTATGTTCCTATCTTAATATAGACAGATAGGAAAAAAATTATACTTGTAAGCTACTCTATATTAATGAAGAACATTCCTCTCTCTCTGTTCTCAAAACACATTCTGCAGCTGCAGGGGAAATAGTCTCTGAAGTGGGACTGAGACCATGGTCAGACCTTGAAGGAGGTCTTGGAAATGTCAGTGGACTATGTGCACTGTATGTGAATTAAAGTGAGTCACAGTGCAATTTGATGAAGATCTGGTTGAAGTTGGGGAGAACTGAGCATCAGCTGCCTGTGTTTTCTTCTTGGAGGTGAAGGCTGGGTGAGTGTCAAGTGGAGATTACTCTGGGAAGAGCAACGATCTCCTGTGGGTAAGGACACACTGCTGCCACCAAAGTGTTAGTCTTGGCTCTTGAAGTTACAAGGCAGGAGGAGATGTGTGATGATTTCCACTTCTGCCCTGACAGTTCAGAAACATTGGCAAAAGGCGTGTTGGCCAATCACTTCCAGAGATACACATGGAAATTTGCTTTCAAAGAGCACTTTAGCTGGATACTCGGTGTAAGCCTGGTTACAGACCATATCTGCATTATGAAGTCTCCATTGCTACAACTGTGTTTGATAAAGCCATTGAAGATGAGCATTTTGTCTGTGTGGCTACAGAAAGTTGAAGTGACAAAGGTCACTGTACTTGACAAGTAGCAGATTAAACATATCTAGGATTTGAGAACAGCTGTTAAGATGACCTGATAGGGAGGGAGAGACGTTCTATTTGGGTTGATGTTGTAAAAGATTTCATTGCTCATTTTTACCAGCCAAGGGTATGGCTCACAGGTCACCTTAAGAAAGCAAATAGCTGCACAAACTAGCTTAGAAAATTTGAGTCATTCTGTGGAACATACACTTTGATCCTAATAAACAGTGTTTATACCTCATTGAATCTAAACTTCTTTGGTTCTAATTCTGTGTAGGAACCACAACGGCCACATGTGCTGGGGTCAGATTTTGCCTATTAGTAGGAATATGCGAATTTAATAAAATCTCTTGTTTATATCTGTTAACTTATATGTAAGATTTTTTTGTTTCTCAGATAGGTGTGATTTGACCTATAATGACGTTTATGTTTCCTGTGTTCCACCAAACCTAAACAGTGATTTGTGAGACCAAGAGAAAGAAGGGTGGGAAGAAGCAGACATCTAAGTAAAACATATGTTGAATGGGAAGAAAAAAATCAGTCATCCTGAGTTCTGGGCCTGTGATTATTTCCACATGCCTGGATTGTATCTCTGTGCTGTGTGCCATTAATGTCATTAGATGCTTCATGCTAGGCTGGATTTTTTGCATATGCTAATGAGATTACAGGATTTGGACCTTGATGGGCAAATACTGTCAGTGCTGTGTTGGATTGGGCAGGGTTCATGCTGCATGTGGAGTCTGCACCTTCCCAAACCTCTTCCTTGTGCTGTATGTGTGGGGGCATGTCCAGCCAGCCTAGCTTGTAAAAATGAATGTTTTTAAATGATGCTTGGTGCTGGAAGAAGGTACAGTTAAAAATAAGCATAATGTTCCTGTTCAAAGGTGCCTGTATGTTGGGAAGAAATGCCAGCCTTTCTCCAGCATTTTTGTTGGGGCTGATTTGTGAGATCGTCAGACCTTGGGAGCCATTGCCATTCACTTTGGTTTCTGGTCATGGGAAAAGAGTTTCGATTGCTCCCTTCAGATAAAAATACAGAGGAGTTTTCTAGGCCAGAAAGCGACTTCTTTTTTTCTTTTTTCTTTCCTTTTTTTTGTTGTTATTTGAGCCTGCCAGATTGGTCTACTCTCTGCTTTCCAAGTGTGTGGGCGGCACAGAAGAGGATGCTGAGACAAAGAATAGGGGAGGGAGGAAAGAGAAGTGAAAAAGACCTTTGGATTGGAGGCATGGTGTATGAGGGAAAGAGAACACAATGGCAGAGGCAGAGTTGTTTTGGTTTGTGAAAGTTTGCAGCAGATCAGAAGAAGCTGTGGTAGGTCAGAGACAGTCTAGATGCTGTAGTGATGAATGTATTCGTGTGGTTTAGATCCTAGGCATACATACATTTTTCTGCATTTGGTAATTTTATGAAGCTCATGTCCTACTTAGCTCTGATCTCTCCACCTGGAAATGGGGATGTTGGATGGAGGGGTGACTGGAGGGGAACATGACCACTGGTCTACTCAGTACAGTATTTGCATTTTATGTTCATCAGCTTTATGCTTTGATAAAGTAGGTTCAAAACAAGTGGCATTTTGTGAAAGTGAAGTTCTGATCTGTGTACTAATTAAATCCTGTTCTCCTGAGCCAAAGAACCAAAACTTATTTTACTGTATCTGGCTCATGATCTTTCACAATACTTCTGTGAGACTGACTTACATGCAAAATGTCTTTTAATGTGAGTAATAGAAGAAAGGAATTAAAAGATGTATTGGGGGGGAAGGGTGAATTTTAGATAAAACTTGAAAAGCCACAAAGTCTAGGATGGGGAGGTACAAGACAGCAGTATCTGGTGAGGGAGAACAGGATACTGGAGAAAGGTGAGCCACAGTTGAACAGAGGAGAGGGAGTGGGAAAGGGCAGTGCATGTAACAGTCATTATGTGATTTGTTTTGTATTTATACCTGCAAGATTCATCTTGCCTGGGCTGGAAAATTCACTCTTGCCATGTGTTTTGCCCTTGGATTATTTGACCTCCAGCTCCTTTGGCTCCTTGAAGTCTAATGTAAAAAAGCTTGTGAAAGCAGCCCTGTAAGGATAAGTTTTGTAAATAAATCCCATTTCCTATAGGATGGCCGTGTTCAAGGGGGCAGAGAGTTTTGAGGTGAGAAGGTGTGCATGTGGGGCCAGTCCTGGGAGAGGATCAGGGACTTTGCAACCTCAGGAGACTTTCCAAGTCCAGGCTGAAACTTTGTGCAGGCACATGTGGTGGGGGACATCGTGTTGTGGACATGTGTTGTGGGCCCTGCTTGCCTGTCTTACCAGCCCAGAAGGTTTCTTTTCGACACCAGTGCCCTTCACTGCCTTCTCTGAAGAACTTTCAACAGGGTAATAAAAAGGTGTTTCTCTGCTGGGCTAATATTTACATCCCAAACATACAGTGCCTTTGCTTGGTTACAAACATCGGGGCATGCAAGTGAGAGGCTTTTCTCAGAAAGGGTGGGACGGGAAACACAGAGTTTATTCTCTCCTGTCACTGTATTTGCTAAGGAATATCTTTAGAAATTACACCTCTACACTGAGGGAACATTATTAAGATTACAAAGTCAAGCTCTCAGAAGCTTTCATGTTGGAGTGGAAGTTGTCTATCTAACCTTCATTTGTACCCTGGTGCCAGTGCTCTCTGATTACCTTATTTACCTTTTTGGTTTCACAGAGCTCCTGCCTGTGCCCTTTCCAGAGGACATTGAATGAGGATTGTTAGAGCAAATTTCACCTGTTGCTCTTAAGATCTTGAACTTTTTGCAAAACCTCAAAATACAATTCTGTAGCTCAGGCAGAGAGGCATCACCAATTCCTACAGGAATTTAGTGAAAACAAATGTGGTGTTTGCTCAACAGTCACATGTTAAAGGAAAAATGCCATAAAATTGCTAATGATTCCAGCTGGTAATTTAATTTTTCAGTGCAGAGTTTGGATGTTGCCTTTGATACAGTGTGAACAAGCTATTTATCTCATAGAAAAGATACATATATTGTACTGGTATTCCCTGTAGCTCTGTGTGTAGAAAATGTTTGTTGCTAAAGGCTATCATAGTGCTTTGTCACATGGGATGCTACTGTTTCAAGTTTGCAAACATTTAATAGCCACAGAATTAGACTTGAAGTAAGAGATATCTTGGTCTTGTCATACTGTTGTCTTGCTGTGCCTCCAGTCAGAGTAAAAAAACAAAGAAATCCACATGAGACTAAAGAAAATCTTTTTTTGAAGATAGAAACTGTAGGATTTTTTTTCCCAATTCTTATGCTTGTTCTGAAAGCAAAAGTCAGCTTCATTGGGTGAATCATTTCTTCAGTTTTTTTTAAATTAGTGTTTATTCTACTGAGTTGCATTTATCTTCATTTTCCATTACATTTGAATAGGCCAAAGATTCTTTTGAATCTTTGTGTGCTTGAAGAGTTAGTCTGAAATGGCAATGAGAGACTAAGCTATTAATGTTTATTTAGCATATAAGTGAAGGTGGGGACTGGAGGCATTCTAAGGCATGGTTGGTGTCATGCACATCATGATACTTTCCCTCAGGAATGGGATTTTGGTGGATTTCAGGGGACAGAGTCCCACTGCAGGTACAGGTTTTCTGTATAATCTAAAAGCTACTTTTCAGAAACACTAGTTAGCCCAGTGCCATGCTCTATTGCAAGGCACACCTGACCTTGAATTCTGTCATTTCCAGTCTCTGCTACCTTGTACTGTCCCACAGGGTTTTCTCAAAAGTATTCAAGGAGGAGGGGGCACTCTTGGCTTTTGGGACATTAATTTCTTCCCTGACACCTTTATGCACAGAGTCACTGCCTTTGAAGATAAACCCAACATCGAGTGGGAGCTTGCTAGTGTTTGCATGCTGATGGAAAATACATTGTGCAACTTGGTCTGAGGTCAGTTCAGTTCCTTGCCTTGGAAATCCTTTTCCTTTTCCAGGCTCTTGCACCTCTCCAGCACTTCTTTTTCTCTCTTCTACTCCTGCAAACAGTCACGCAGATAGGTTATGACAAAACACTGAGTGCTGGCAGGGTCAGAGTTAAGCCTGGGATGTCTGTGGCTTTGGCTTTGCATGAGCAGGGGTGCAGTCCCTGAGCAGTGATATGAGACTTTGGGCTCTCTTTTCACTGTTTTGTCTCCAAAATCAATCTTCAAATCAATCCATGCCTTGGACATCCATTACAACACCTCACTGATGTCTTCATTGCCCTACCGAGAGGCAGCCTCTACCACTGCACCACTGAGGCTCCTGTCACCAGAGCAAACCCAACTGATGTCTCATTTACACTGAGTGCAGATGTGAGGTGGATAGTCATCCTAAAGATTTTCCCTGTCCTTAAATTCTCCTTCCTTCTGTGCCTGCAGAGAATTATGCTGGAATAATTAAGCGCCTGTGCCAGTGGCTGTGGTGCCATAGTTTGTAGGTACGAGTAGTGGTTTTAAGAATTTCAGGCGGAATTTTAAATTTCCTTTGACTTACACATTGAGATTTGGCTTTTATCCAGAGCTGCACCTTTATAGTAATGCTTAATAATGACATAACTCATTATATTCTCAAATGGCTGCATCAGCATCATCTAATCAGCATACCTTTTGCTAGGGCAGTATCTGTATCATTGCACTACAGATAAAGAATTGAAAGCAGAGACCCATCTTTCATCTAAGCCCCCTCCATTAATGGCATTAAATTAATGCTAAAAGGAGGCATAGAACGCAAGATTTCCTAGCTCCGGTCCCTGTTTCTTGTGTACTAGCACACGCTGGGGAAATGTTTTCACTTGGATGCTTTCCTGTTGAGAAGACTTTTTCTAGGGAGTTACAGTGGCAGGGGTTCCTGGAGGAAATCTGTTTTCTGTACAGGTGAAGTTTCTTCCCTAAAAGCAGTCCGACTCATGCTGAAAAAAGACCCGAGAATGTGTTCCCCTAATTTCTCCCCTTTTCTAGATGGTGTCTGGCTGTTTGACAGCTACTGTATTAAGTGAAAAAAGGACAGTTTCTAGTCAATTTGTTTATTAGCATAAAGCAAGAGATAATAGAGAATGCGATGGCACTTTTTTAAACATAAAAATTGTTAAGAGGAGATTCCCTGTCCCTGGCAAATACCAGATTGATTCCACAGTTCCTTCCTTTCTCACATACTGACATTCAAGGTAACCTTTTGGATTATTTCTTCTCAGGATGTCTCTACTTGCAACACCATTAACGTAGGTGTGTGGCATGATGGCCCTGGTAAGGTGACACGGTGAAACGCCCATCAAGAGGTTTTATTTTTTTTTTGTCTTGCTGATGAAGACTAAACTCCAGTTCTCCACTGAGTAAAATCCAATTTGAAGAGATTTAGCTGCATGAGGCTCACTGGAATTTCATTTTCCTGGCCTATGCATGTGTATAATCTTCTCAATCTCCATGGGATGGTTTGTTCTTCTGCTTCTTTCCCATCTCTTTGTTCCTTTTTCTGTGTCTCCTCCTGTGCAAGGCAGGTCTCTGCAGAGCTGGGTTTCTCTGCCGTGGTTTGCTGCAGATATCTCTGCTACTGTTATCAGTTGCGTTGGAGCGGGCTGTTGGACCATGTTGGGATGTCCTTTCCGAAACCATGGTGGATCTCTGACATCCTCCTTCCTGACTGCTGGCCTTCTGACCAGGACACCAGGAAGGCAATGCTGATGCCCATGACCCCTTAACTTTATATCCAAACCCACTGTCCAATGCCCAGGACTGGGAGTTTTATCCTGGGATGGGGGTGGGAGAGGTGCCAGGTGGGAGAGGTGTCCTGTTGTCTGCTCAAGGCCACTTGGAAAGATCCAAGATTTTAGTCTAATGCACAGCCTGATGGACCATGAGTCTATCTACAGAAGTCTTCTGTAAGCCTCAGCATACTACTTTTGTGGTTAATAAGTATCTTTAGCAAGATTAGACACTACCTCAAAATATTCCTGCAGTAGATTTCTCCCAGCTTGGACAGCATCACTGCTGCTTGGCTGGAGTTTGCTGGACACTGTTCACAAGTGGGAATGGACTTAGGGTCTGGGTTTTGTGTTGGGTCCAGCCCTAACACCTTTGTCAGTGATTTAGAAAGGATCACAAATGGTGATGATATTTATGTTCACATTTGATGCCAAAATAGGAGGCTTTGCTCCTGTTGTCAAGGGCAATGAAATACCCCAAGGGGACTTAGAGGGTACCAGCAGAGAGAATTGTAAAATATGAACAGGGTTGTAGATAGGCTTTCTCTGTGTCCTGAGAAAAATCAGAAACACAAAAGACTGAAGAGGGTTTGGAAAAGGGCAAGGTCTGAAATGGACTTGATAAGAACAAATCAGGAATGAGTGCCAGTGTGACATGACTGTGAAGGGAAGATTTGCCATATGGCAAATGATCCTCAAGAAATTATCATGGACCAGGGTGGACAGGCCATTTAACTACCACGGATGTCTCTGATGTCTCTGTGGGGCTGTGTCCCCCAGGACCTACTGCACAGCAGCAGGCAAAGTTCAGGAGGAGGGGTGCTGGATTTTTTCGGGAAGGGGGGTGAAAGGCAATTTTAAAATCAATTGGAATTGTTTATCATTTTCTGCCAAATGGAATGACTCATCTGGCAGTCTGCCCTCTCCACCCTCCCCTGAGACAAACAAACAAAGCCAATAAGTTGCAAAAAATAATCTCAAAAGATAACAATTCAAATTTTTCCTTTTGGTATATTCAAAACAAAAAGCTTGGTGATTTTTTTTAAGACATCATTTCAGAGCTGGATTCAATGACCATAACTTGAAAAAATGAGGTAAAAATAACTCCAAAAATAAAACGCCTCATTTTGAGTTAAAGAAACATTTTGTTCAGTGGGATGCACAAAGCATTCAGTTTTGGGCCAACATGAAATGAATTTTTTTTCTAGCAATCTCTTGGTTGAGGCAGTGAACCAAGAAGTCAATTATCCACAGAGCTACAGTAAGATTAAGGTAAGGATGGAAAGTAGAACTGAAATGAGAAACTGAGGGAGAAAATCTGGGGTTGAATGTCTAAGTCTTAATTTCTTCATTTCAAATGTGGTAGTTGATGGTGTAAGCACCCGGACCCTTTGTCATCAGCACAAGTCAGTGGGCTGCCCACCAGGAGAGTAGGGTGCACTTCTGACCTAAGAAGTGTCCTGCAACCAGAGCCATGCTACATCCTCATCCCACACTGCTGCTGCTGTAAATGCAGCATTGTCTGGGAGGGGAGGAAAAAATATAGAAGGAAAAAAAAAAAAGGAAGAGTCTTCTGCCAAGAAGCTGCTGTAAGCTCTGCAGAGTGTGACTTTGGGCAGGGAGGAGCGGAGCACTGCCTGTGTGCTGCTTAGCTAGGGAAGAGCTGCTGCTTGGCTTTGGGGTCCAGGTGCACATCTCCTCAGCTGGGCAGGCAGGAGCCAATGGGTGAGCTGGTGGTGGTGCCTGGCTGCTGCTGAGGGGCTCAGGAGAGGCTCCTCTTGCAGGTTGGAATTGCTGGGCACAGCTTTCCTCACACATGCAGCATTAATGCAGATACCCTGACAGTGCTGTTTGGCTTGGGTTTTGTTGGTTTTTCTTTTTTTGCACTGCTGGTGGTTTGTGGTGTGGGGTTTTTTTGGTTTTGATTTTTTCCCTTTTTTTTTCCTGAAGTGCTGAGACCTCAGCACCCAGCCATAATCCTTACAACACAGACAAGAGAAAATCTTATTTCCCATTTTCCTGGTGGCAGAGTCAAGGCAGTGGGATGGCAGGATTTGCTCAGCACCATGGTAAGAGTTGGGAGGCAGAGCTGCATTTGCAGCTGCGTGAGTTTGATTCCTGCTCCTTTGCAGAGTGAAGGCTGTGGCGTAGCATGAAGATGCATGAGCTAGTTTTAAACAAGCCAACTGGGATATACCATGGCTGGCTGTGGCAGCTCAATGCCTGCTGTGTTAATTTGCCCTTAGAGCAGTGGACAGAAGATGTTCAGGGAGACGTGAGCTTGGTCTGGGGCATGCGGTGCTGGAGATGGAGAGGAGGGAAGGAGCAAGCTCCTGTGAGAATCGTGGGGTGCAGAGAGCACCCAAGGGACCAACCTTGGCTGCAGTACCCTGTGCACCGCCCTGCACCACCCTCAGCATCCCCCTACTCGTAATAACTCTGGTTATTATCCATCGGCAGAGGTAATGAGCTGGAGAACAGGAAGCATTGTATCTGTGCTAAGCATGCAAGCTGTGCACAAAAGAGTTTACGGGGGGTAATGTTTTTATTTTTACAGTGCATAGTGAACCATTCTGCGTTTCAAGCACTTCTTTGCTATTAAGTAATTAATTATTAACTAGCAGAGGCCATTTGAAGACTCTAGTGTGGTGATGTCTGGTAAAATTTTTTTTAAGCTCTTCTCTTTTTTTTTTTATTTTTTTTTCCTCCACTCTAATTTATTCTAGGCTTTTATGCTAGGCACCAACGCACTGGGTAGCAAAAGTTTCAAATGGCCAAAGCCGTTTGATTTTATAAATGAGTTCTTACACTTATTCAGTGGAGTTTGGCATCGCCTCTGCTTTGTTCTTAGAGTTGCGGGGAGCCGAGTACCGCTAGGTTTTTAGCAGCTCCTACTCCCCCCCAACCCTGCCCGCCAGCAGCACACAGCGACGGAGCATCGCGCGCGGATGCCTTTGCCCACTGCGTTCTGCGCTGTGGGACTGTGTGTGCGTGCGTGGGGAGGGGGGGACGACACGCTGCATCGATGCAACGCCGGCAGCTATTTCAGGAAGCCGCGAAGTCTCCTCCTTCTTATGTAAATAAAGATGACAGCTCCTAGGGCCGGTGCCGCGGCGGGAGGCGCGGGAGTGGGTGGAGGCTGCCGGCGCGGGGCAGCCCGTGGGCAGGGGGCTGTGAAGCGGGACCGGCTGTGCCCCCGCCGCGCTGCACCGCCATGGGGGGACAGGTGACCAAGAGCCTGCTCTACGGTAAGGACCGACCCTCTTCCGCCCCGACGAGGGAAGCGGGAGGCGGCTGGGAAAGGTGAGGTGGGTGCTGCCCCGGATTGTCCTCCCGGAGCATCCTGCTGCTAGAGAGGGGCTGGCCGGGGAGGGAGCCCGTTATGGGGCTGTGCCTGTCTCACTGGCTGGCCGAGGGTAAGGGACAAATATCTGCCAATGCATCGCTGCCGGGCGTGCTGAGAAGCGTCGGGCGAAAGGAGAGTAACTGTATGTGTGTGCTGACAGCTCTCCCCGGTTTAAAAATCAGTTGAGAGATGGTAAAGGTACCTGCAAGGCACCTTAGCAGGCTCTCAGGACAGCTACTTTGGTTTTCTTTTCTTTTCTAGTACTTTCTTCTTAACATAAATTCTGGTTTATTTCGTTCTAAATGGATATGGTTTGGGATGAAGGTCGGTTTGGATTGACTGATTTCAGAGGACACCAGAGCCGTGAAGTGCAGAGTGCTGCCTGCACTGCCTGGGTGGTGTAGGGCAGGAGACAGGGTGAGCCAGCAAGGGACTGCAATGTCCTGCACAGGCCAACACTACACCAGAGTCTGTATCTATAGACAATCTGTGAAGCTAGCCATGTCCCTGTCTGTGCAAATCTCATGCCACAAATACTTCTGTGAGAATATTGGACTAATACTAAACTTGCCTATTGCTCTGAAGTGTTCTGTTTGACTTTGGACATAGTAAATGTGCTGCAAGTCCAGTGTGGTATGAATGCATTTTCAGAGACACTTCCTTGTTACAACAGTAAATATAGATATGAAAGACACAGGTGTGCTTTGAGTATCTCATATATTTTCTTTGAATAGAGATGCATGAGGTATAGATGCTTAGGCTGTGAATATTCATGTTACAGTCCTCATTCTTCTCATATTTTCCACCAAGACCAAACCCTATAGTTTAAGGAACAAATGGACATAGTTAGAAAGTATATGGCTTTCTACCTAAAGCTATTTAGCAACCATGTATCAATAGTTTTTTATTTGTTCATCATTTGTGTCTTGAAATTTCCATGGCCTGAGTTTATTTCTTCTTTAATCTTGTGATATACATGTATTATGCAGAATAACAGTACTGTTGGGTCAACATAAAAAAAAAGGAACTCTAGCTGTTGCCTTGTGATTTTAAGTGCATTTTCCCCTTTCAAGCATTATTTGAATCAATTTGAAAAAAAAAAACAACTGACTGGGAAAGAATAATAGCTATATATATTTCCTGTGTATGCCAGGGACTTGGCATTCTTGCTGGGGCTGTCTTCTGCCTGTAGCCAGAAGTGCACTGCCCAGTAACACTCTGCAACTTCTGTCTTTTAGGGGTTTTACTCCCATGAGCATGTTTTTAATTTTTGTTTAGTTAGGAGAGGGAGACTAATGAGGAGATATGGGTAATTAACTCAGATTTCCCTCTTCATACAAGGGGACTACAGACTGTGTTATTTTCAGAGGTGATGCACTGCTGTGTTTAGCACATCAGTGCCTTAAAAAAAAAAGGCATTATATTAAAAAAAAAGTCATGCAACAAAGCACATTTAACAAAAACAGATTGCATCTGTGCTTGTGGTTTGTCTGTGGCTACTGTTCCTCCAGTTCCATCTTTCTGTTGAATAGTTCTGTTTCAGATGTTTCTCAGAATGGCTGGGGAAAGAGAACTGAAAGCATAGCCATTTCTCTGAAGGACAGTTGAAAATGAATGTAATCGTATAGACCGCTCTGCGGACTGACAGCCTTTGTTTTTAGAAAACACAGGTAAAGCATAAATCCGTGTCCTCCAGACATTTCTGGTGACTTCTCTGTGTTGCAAGGATGGGCTGGGATTTTCACAAGCACCTAAGTAATTTAACCTGCTGAAAATCAGCTCAGATGGGGAGATAATGCACAGGCTTGACTGCTTGTGGCTCTGCTGAGCTGGTCCTGGGACAGCAGCAAGCTTTCCCGAGATGCATACCCAGAGTGGTTCATTGGGTCTCTGCCTCTTTTGTGGCCTACCCTGACCTTGGTGAGGTTGGAAAAGTCAAGTCCTGTTGCTGGTCACTAGAGAGAAGAGATCAGTTCCTGCCCCTTTGTTTCCCCTTGTGGGCAAGTAATAGACTGTGATGAGTTCTCCCCTCAGTCTCCTCTTCTCCAGGTTGAACAAACCAAGTGACTTTAGCCATTCCTCATATGGCTTCTCTTCTAAATCCCTCATCATCTTCATGGCCCTCCTCTGGATGCTCTCCAAAAGCTTCATATCCTTCCTATATTGTGGTGCCCAAAACTGCACACAATACTCGAGGTAAGGTCACACCAGCACAGTTGAGTGGGACTATCACCTCCCTTGACTGGCTAGCAATGCAGTTCTTGATGCATCCCAGGACGCAGTTGGCCCTTTTCACTGCCAGAGCACACTGCTGACTCATGTTCAACTTGCTGTCAACCAGAACCCCTAGATCCCTCTCCATGGGGCTGCTCTACAGCCTCTCATTTCCCAGTCTGTATGTACATCTAGGGTTGTCCTGTCCCAGGTGCAAAACCTGGCATTTACCCTTGTTAAACTTCATATGGTTGGTGATGGCCCAGCCTTCTGTCTGTCAAGATCTCTCTGCAGGGCCTCTCTGCCTTCGTGGGAGTCAACAGCTCCTCCCGATTTGTTTTCATTGGCAAACTTTCTTAGTATACCTTCCAGTCCTTTGTCCAAGTTTTTTGTGAAAATATTGAAGAGCACTGGCCCTAAAATGGAGCCCTGTGGAACCCCACTAGGGATCAGTCACCAGCTTGATGTAATCTCGTTTACTATAACCCTTTCAGCCTGACCCCATTAGCCAGTTGTTCACCCATCACACAGTGTACTTACCTAGCTGCATGCTAGACATCTTGTCCAAAAGGATACTGTAGGAGACAGTATTGAAGGCTTTACTAAAATCCAGAAAGATTACACTGACTGGTCTCCCTTGGTCGACCAGGTAGGTAAACTTGTCATAAAAGGAAATCAAGCTTGTTAAGCAAGACTTTCCCCTCCTGAGCCCATGCTGGCTGTGACCAATGACTGCATTGCCTTTCATATGTTTTTCAAAAACTCCCAGGATAGACTTCTCCATATTCTTGCCAGATACAGAAGTAAGACTAACAGGCCTGTAGTTACCAGCATCATCCATGATGCCCTTCTTGAAAGTGAGGTTCTGGGACCTCCCCAGATTCCCAAGAGTGTTGGAAAATCATTGAGAGAGGCCTTGTGATGATGTCAGTCAGCTCTTTAAGTATCCCTGGATGAATCCTATCAGGCCCCATAGACTTATAGGGATCTAGCTGGAGCAGCAAGTCCTGCACAAGTTCAGGGCTGGCTGAAAGTTTAACTTTCTTGCAGGCCTAGGCCCAGAGCCCATCACTGGTTTTGAAGACCAAGGCAAACACAGCATTAAATGTCTATGTGCCTGTTTGTTAGGTGACTGTCCTCAAGCAACAGGCCAATATTATTTCTGGTCTGTCTCTTGCTATTAACATATCTAAAAAAGCCCTTTTTATTGTGCCCCACCATATTGGCCAGCTTCAACTCTAATTGGGCTTTGGCTGCCTGAATTTTCTCTCTGCAGTTGCTAACAGCATCCCTGTAAACCTCCCATTTGCTTGACCTTGCTTTCTCTGTCTGTACACTTTTCTTTTTTTGCCTAAGCTCCAGAACAAGCTCCTTGCTCAGCCAAGCTGGCCTCCTGCTCGCCTGCTTGACTTCCAACATTTTGGAATTGCCTGCTGCTCTGCTCTTAAGAGGTGATAACTTGAAGAGTGATCAGAACTGATATACCCCAGCACCTTCAAAAACTTTTTTCCAGGGAACATTACTAAGTAGTTCCCTGAGCTGCCTGAAGTTTTCTCTCCTCACCCAGAGTTGAAGTTTTGCTGGCAGTTTTACCTGTCTCCATGGTTTTTAAGCTCAACTGCTTCATGATCACTGTGGCCAAGATGGCCACCTATTGCCATTTCATCCATGAGACCATCCCTGTTAACAAGCAACAAGTCAAGGAGGGCACCTTTCCTAGTTGTTTCCCTTAGTACCTGCACCAAGAAAATATCTATTGTCTGGATGTTTTACGAATCTTCTGGATCTGTTTGTGCCAGCAGTGTGGTATTGCCATTTGACATCTGGAATGTTGAGGTCCCTGTCTTGTTTGTCCCTTAATCCTTACTTGGAGGCTCTCAACGTTGCCATCACCCACTGCAAGCTCGGTGCATTCCAGCTCCTCCATTACATACAACACTATCCCCCACATCATCTGCCCTGCCTGTCTCTCTTGAAGATCCTATAACTCTCCATCATGGCACACCGGTCACAGGACTCACTCCACCAGGTTTCATTTATGCCAATGATGCCATATATCTGCGACTGGGCCAAGGCTTCAAGCTCTTCTTGCTTATTCCTCATGCTGTGCACATTGGTATAAAAGCATTTCAAGTGTGTTTCGTTATTCCTATCACGTTGTGAAGCAGGCTGAAGTCCTAGCACTTAGACCCCCAGAGTTTGGGGTGCCACTCCATTGCATGTCACCAGTCTATCTTCCTCTCACACTCCCTGATGTCCTTAACCTTTCCATCTCCTCTTTCTGTTCTGCCACAAGGCTGAGTGGATCATCTACCTGGTCCTGCCTCACACAGGTGTTATCTCTGCTAACAATGCAGGCTCTGACACTCCCTGCAGCCAGAACCCTGGACAGCAATGTGTTTAAGTGGGAGCTCCATCTGGGTTGCCACATCCTTTCTGGTGATGGCTTTCTGGTCAGTGGAAATCATGGCTAGGTTTCTCCTGGGCAAGCAATGACCACTAGTTGAGCTCACCTCTGGAACCATGAGGGTGGCTGCACTCTCCCTGTCTGTGCAAACTGATGCCCCGTACTCTGGCTGACATGCCACTTGCTGTTTGCCTGCTTTGTCACTGTGCTCCTGGTCACTGTGTTTCTTAAGGGCTCCTTTCATAGGCATGATTGCCTTGCCCTGGCTAGACCCATGCCTTGCCTACCTCTTCCACATGAGCTGCCAGCTCCTAACTGGCTTGGAGTGCTCCTAGCTGTTCCCTGTCTCAGGAAAAGCCAGGAAAACCCCTGTACACTGAGATCAACTACTCTACTGCTTGCCAAGCCGGCACTGGAGCAGTGTCCAGCGATGTCTCTCTCTCTCATTCCCTCTCCCTTTTCTACTGTGATCCACTGAAGTCCTTGCAGTGCTTTCCGGAGTTCTCTATGCAGAAAGAAGAAAATTTGAAATAGGAAGTTCAAAAGTAACTCAGCCTTGATGGACAGGATGTTTACTTGCTATTTAAAAAGTGATGCCTATACATGCAGTGTTTAACATTATTTCAAACAGGAAATGTTAATATGGTTGCTTGTGGTTTATCTGAGGTTGGTTTCTTCAAGACTAACTTGAAGTTACAAGTACTTGGAGTACTGTGGTGCTCCTCTCTGGTACAGAGTTTACTGAATATTTATACTCAACTACTTGCTAGCTAATCATACTTGAAATGTCTCTAATAGATGCATATGTCACAGTACTTATGTTTTTGTTATGTGTTTGATTCAACTGTCACCTGCTGCAGTAATTTTAGGTTCCTCCTTATAGCTGTGAGGTGTTACTTGCAGAAGATCCTGTTCTTAGTTGTAAGAAGGCAAATCCAGGAGTTCTGACAGAGAATAAAAACACCTGAGTATTTTTTATTTCTCTTTCACTCAGAACAAAACTAACACAAAGTGATGGTTTAGTCAAGGAAGCTTCTGCACTGTGCTGGGGGAAGGATTCAGTGTAAGCAGATATGCAGAGGTTAGTGGTTTACATGTACACATATATTCACTGGATCTTTGACTAGCTGGACTGTACAGAGTGGGTTAATTCATGTGCAGGGGGGGTATGTGAGTCTGTGTACCTGCACATTTGCTCAATAACCTTCCCTTCTACAAGTCATAATTGCTGCAAGTCCCTTGTTGCAGGGCTTTGGTTTATTTTTACTTTAATTATGTTACAAGCATTCATCAGTGTTTTGTGGTGGAATTATTTTACGAGGAACAGGGAAAAAGGTATCTTGTACGACATTTTCCAAACTGTAATTGTATGGCATCGATGCAGTTGCAGAGAAATCCCTAGGGAGAGAGCATTTGCTTTTTAGCCTGGGAAGAAGGTACTGATTGTCAGATGTGATTTTCAGTTTGAACAGCTGAATTTTTAAGCTGCTTGCAGATGATGCTCTGTAAGTTGCGGATACAATATGAATAATGGCTCATGTGTCTTTGTGTGGTGTTTGTAGAGGTCCACATAAGCACTGTGCATGGCTACTTTTCCTCTTACCACCTGTGCATAGATTTGGTGAGCAATGCAGGCCACAGCTGTCTGGTTGTGCCACAGAAAGGGACAAAGAAGCAGGAGTGATGGTGTAGCAGGACTCCAATCCATGCTGCACAGCAATAGGCTTTTGAGTGGCTGGCTGGATTAATTTTCTATTTCATGGGGATCTTATTTTCCATAGACTTTCCTGTACCTGACTGGCCATTTATTCCTGTGCAAAAGAGTTGTGAAGCACTGGCCTTGTCTTTCCTCTGTGTTTTGTTCTCCTGGAGAAGGATTTTGGGGTCTTACCATGTTGGTGGGAGGTACAGGATATTCTAGTGCTCTCTGAAAGTCCTCAGCCCTAGTGAGAGCTGCTAAATTGCTACTGTAGGGCTTTGGGGGAACAACAAAGGTTGGAGGCCATTTCCTTGGTGTAAAATAGCTACTGTATGCAACTTTGTTTACTCTTACTTTGCACAATAGAGCTCTATTGTTAGCTTTCTCTTAATTCCTTGTAGTGTAGTGAATGGTGTAGCTTTATGCAAGTGCTGAAATCAGCTCCGGGCTTTGTTTCTCACTCTGTATATTCTTTGCCTATAGTGCAATAACTGTTTCAAATATCACATTTCACCCTTGCAGTTAATGTTACTAAACAGCATTGTGCTCCAATGTACACTGCTGTACACAGCCTTGAATTTAAGAATTTCTATCTTCTTATACCTAATTAAAACTGCAAATATCCCAGAAGAAATAAGAAACAACAATAGCAAAAAAAAAAAAGAGACCTGTCAACACCAACCATTAGTGAGATTTCTTTGCAAATTAGAGATGATAAGAATACAAAGTAATTCTACATTATTGCCTAGATTTTGGGGTAATTTCTCATTTGATGGAGTGGCTGGTGATGGGATCAACCTCACTAGGGGGTTAACGTGGCCCATGTTCTACAGACAGTTGCTTGTTGGGAGCTAATACAGGACTGAGGAGAAAAGGCTCTTTCTAAACTCACTCTGCTTTCAGCACAATTGGTATATAGCCCTAAAAGACAATGAGTGTGTGTGTATGAGAAATTAATCCTGCTCAGGATTAGATTAACTGGTGCATAAGACCCTAGGCAGGGTGCCAAACCATTGTTGACATTTGCTAGAAGTGGGGCTCCCGGAGTTCATTTTGGTTTGTGCATCTGACCTGTGGATCACTTGCCAATGTCCGAAGGTGGCTGATAGTAAAGCATATTGACTGCTGACAACATTTCTGAAAATGGTATGTGTAGTACCTCTGTATATAGAGACTTTATGGGGAACTACATTTATATTTGAAAATATTCTATTTATTGTGAAAGACAAAGGAGTTTTTTATTAATTGTGGCAGTGTTTGACAGTAGAGGGTCTTAGTGGTGATAGTGAAGAGCATCCCTGTTCTCATTTTTTCCTTTGCTTTCATGGTATTTTCCTGTTAACTTTCTATGTCAGCATGATGCTCTGTTCTAGTGGGATCTAGGGACTCAATGTTGTTGTTCAGATTTTGTCTTATTTGTCTCCTCTTTGATGCTCTCCGTCTTTGATATGGAAGTATTCTTACCTCTGGTCCTTCTTAACCTCCTCTTTACTTAACTCCTGTTCTCTTAAGAACTCTGGGTGATATGTTTATCTATCATTCAATTAGCAGGTGTCTCTTCAGCAAGGTTTGTAAAATCCCCTGGCATGTCCTAGGGAATCATTTGAATGCTTAATCAGAACAAGTGCACCCACAGCCAGAAGATTCATATTGTTAATAGTATAAAATCAATTACTAAACAAATACTGTTACTGATGTCTAGCAGGAATTAAGAGGCAGCATCTAAGCATATAATCTCAACATTGATAGGGCTGCTTTCTTCTCATTAAAGTATTTTACATTAATGATACCCACACATGTAGAGGATTGCACTGAGATCAGTCTGAAAAAGAATTAATCCTAAAGGAAAGGGAATTTCCTGGAAAGTGAAAGCAAAGCAAAGAATTGATCCCAATCGATTGCCCTCAGGAACTGACAGGGATTACTGATGGCACAGCAAAGTACTGAGCTGGAGGTCAGGAGAGATCTTGCCTCCCAGAGGCTAAACAAGAGCATGGCTGCTAGCCACAAGCCTCATTGAACAAAAGCCCATGGTCAGAGCATATGCTGCAGCCTTGTGTATTGCTGTGCTTTGCTCTGGGGTTGATCCCTATTAGTGCTGTTGTCCATTCCTTTTCCTCTCTATCTATCCCCTTCTAAATCAGTGTTTTGGTTTGAAAATGCATTTATCTCAGTGAAACTGGTACAAAATGAGTCAGAGCCACCTTCTCTGTAGCTCTTCTTGAGTTAGTCTCAGTGGTATTTTGTGTTCCTTGACTGTGTCCTTGATTGTGTCTTGAAGGGACACTGCAATTTGTTGGTATTAAAAATAACATTCAAGATCATAGCAGTTGATGGGGCTGGGGAGAGGAGTCCTCTGGTGTATCTGAGATTTGCTGTGGATCAGACAGCACAGCAAAGGGGGTGGGCTCAGAGAGAGCTGTGATAATTGATTGGATGCATGAACATATTTTTCCTGTTAGATATGTTGATAGTACTTTCATTTTAAAGAAAAGGGGAAAATACTAAAGAGGTGATATAATAAAAGCCATATATATTAATGAACATGATATGGAACATAAATAAAATGCTCCTGGATGCCTCCCCCACAACAGCCAGTGTCAGCAGAAATCTTCTCACCCTCTCCATTGAGTTACAGTCACTTTTTAAATGAATAGCCTCTGTCATACCAAGGTCTCTTGTTATAAAAATAAGCTCCTTTTTGTGCTTTAGTTTACATCCTTTTCTGCCCATACTAGTAAATGCAAACTAAGTACCAATGGTCTTAATTTGCCCTGTCACATTTTACTTAGTATGACAGCTTTGCCTAGGGCCAGTCCACACAGTGGTCACCCACCCAGATGTGCTGGTTTAGCCCCTTAGGGCTCAAGAATTTGCTCAGAGCAGGCTTTGTTGATGAAGTCTTGAGAACAGTAAAGGACCCAGCACTTGTCCCAAGCAGGGGGATGTACAATGGTGTCTCTATAAAATTTGCCTGGATAGCAGAGGCTGCTCTTGTCTTTGTCTACCTTTGGAGAGAAATCATTATGGACTGAAGTATGCAGAGCTCTTGTGACAAAGTGCCCACATTTGGCTTTCAGATGGCTCAGTGTGGCTCTGAAGATGCTGTTTTAGTCTTGTTGCAGGTAAAGTCTTTGGACTGCTTGCTGAGATTTCAGCAAACTTTCTCTGGCTGATACCGCTGTATTTTGTCAGTGGCAGACCTTGCTGTGAAGCCACATGGCACTACGTGGATACAGCACTGGAAGTTGTTTGCCAGTAGACTTGACAGTGAAAGCAGGAGCTGCTGTGAGATACCAGGGCAGGACTGAAAAATGGCCTGGGTTAAGCAGGGCTCAGGCATTAAGACTCCAGTCTCTAAAGCAGTAGCCCATTGAACTGGGAGGCAGTTTGAAGGAAGCGTGTGTCTGAGTTGCACCTTGGCAGGTCTGGAGGTTTTTTCCTTTGACTAGGACTCCTGCAAGAGCCTGTTCTTCTGTTTTCTACAGTGCTTCCTAGCAACCGAGCCCTTTGCTTGCTTTAAAAAGTTCAAGTGATCCTCAGGCTACTGCAAGTCCCAGACCTGTGTTATCAGTCAGAAGGAAGCTGCATAGCCTCAGGAAGGGTGGATGGATTTGAGCCCCGGTGTGCTCTTCCATCTGTGGAGAGGAGGCTTCCACCTGCAAAGCAAGGATAGAGAATGTGCCGTGCAGAGTCCTGGTGCAATGCTATCCCTGCTTGCAAGTGTAGAGGGGAAATTGAGCCATAAACCACACCATGGAACACAAAGAAGCCATTTTAATTTCAGCCTCTGTTGGAAGCACCACATGGAAAAGAAGATGTGTTCAGTATAAAAATAAATGTTTATGTTTCTAGGAGCAGAGACCTCCCAAATAATTAACATCACTTGACAAACTGCTGTTTAAAATGCAAGTGGTTTAAGTGCTGCAGCTCAACAGGCATTTGTCACAGCTCTGGCGTAAATGCAATACGTACTGTGGGTTGGTTGCTGCTTTACAGTAAAGAAGATTTCCAGTAAACATCTTTTGCTTAAGAAAAATGTCTCCATTATTTTGCTTGTTCTTGCTTGGAAGAGCTAAATGTTAGAAAACAGGATGAAGAAAGGGCAAGCTGGTGGCAAGGGGATATGGTTTTGGAATGATCCTGGATTTTAATTTCTGTTGCACATATCAGGTTTTCATCAGAAGAAAGACAGACAGAAATGTTCCATTTGCTTTAGCTTTTGGGAGGAGGAGAGAGAAGGGAAAGGGCTTTTTGGGGGAAAGTTTTGGAAGTTACAACTTCAGCTCTTATCTGTCTATCTCTAATATTCACTGACTCAACTAAAAGTACTTCAAAATCTTACTTTTCTCTAAGGCTCTTGGGAGACTGACTGAAACATAAGGATTGTTAAGAATTGGTATTTTTCAAAGGTTAGAAAATAGCAGCTTACAAAGACTGAGATTAAAAAAAAAGTTAAAAGAAAAACTCTCTCTAGAAGATAGAAATATATGGGTGTCTATAATGTGCTGAAGCATCTCAGATCAAAATGACTTCTGTCTTTGCACACCAAATAAAATCAGATTATCAAATATGAAACAGAGCCTTAAGAATCTAATTCCTTTTACAAAGGCATTATTGATGCTGTGAAGTTCATGAAACTTGGAAAAGGAAAATTGCTCAATTTATTTTCTAGTTATCCTGAACTAGTTCAATGCAACTCTCTGATTTTTCATCTCCAAAGGGAAAAAGACCATCACTCATGCTGCTTTCTTGTTTTCTGATTCTGAGTGAAGCTTTGTATTTAGAAGGAATGGAGTTGGAGCTGCAGCATGGTAGGAATTGCGGTCCTTCTAGTTTTAATCCCTTTGTCCATCAGTGGCTTAGCAAAATTAGCTGAACAGACCTTGATCAAGCAACAAGACTGTGACAAGGTTCCTAGACAACCTTTCTCCTTTCTGTCCAGTCCAAGGCTCTATTGTTTAAGTAAGGGTGGGCGATTCAATATCTAGATATTGTGTCTCTGTGTCCCATTGCTTGGATTTGGGATGGTTACTGACAGTAAAATGATCTTACTCTCCTTGGCCTATGCTTTTCTATGCATAATTTCTAGCAGTCAGACTTAGCGGGGAACGTGGGCAAGCCTATCCTGGGATGTGGTAGAAGATCTTCTATCACATTAGAAATTCCCGAGATGCAGTGATTACAGCTCCCTGTATTCTTCCTATGGGTGTGTGCATTTATCATACAAAGGATGAAACATCTGCTATCTGTTATAGGCTATCTGTTCCCATGGTAGGAAGGATAAAGTGCAGAGTAATATCCTTCAAATGTTCTACAAATAGATTTGAAAGAGTGCTAAAGTCATTCATTGTGTTTGTAAGAGATGTCTTCACCAGAGATTTGGTAACCTCAGCTTTATTGCTGGAAGATGTTTCTATCCGATTGTCTGTAAAGTGACTACCTGAGCTCTCTTTACCCACATGTAATTCCACAGAGACCTTCCTTCTCTGAATCTTTATACAGCAAAGATGCTCACTGGTGACTCCAGGTCATGCCTCACCCCAAATTGATTGCAGCTTCAGACTGACCAGTGTATAGGCAATTGCTTGAAGGAGACTGAGAAGTTCTTTAGCATACGATAACTGGAATCTTTTGAGATTCATTGGATATATATACACAAGACAATACACACTTTCCTTAGGCGCAGTCTGAAAATCACTTGGGGTCTTCTGTGGCCCCTGGTGCGATAACTGTGCTGACAGCAGAGGGAGCATTAAACTCATTGCCCACGGTAAAGTGTGGGGAGTGATACCCATGTTCCTATAATCCTTGTATGGGTAGGATGTGCTCATTAGCCTTCTGGCAGTCATCCTAGGAGAAGGACAACTCTAATTACAAACCCGGGCAGATGGAGCTCGTTTAGCCCTGGAAGGCCTTCCATCTAAGAGAAGGACACTCTGATAAAACCTATGTCCTAAGGACTTCGCTGCCAGCGTCCAAGCTTGCTAGGCCCTGGCAGATGAACCTTAGGACTAAAGGGTGGGTCCAGCTCTGCGCATGCTGTGTCTCACAAAAAAAAAAATCCACTGCACAGGCTTGAGGGGGCTATCTGCTATCCTCTTTTTATCAGCACGCTTGTAAAAGGCACTGATGAGGAGCGTGGATGGAGCCCTCCCTGGATCTTCGTTCGTGAAGCCTAGCCGTACATACACACTTTCCATCTTCTCTTAATCCTGTGTTTTGGGAAATCTGTGCTTGAACCCTTGTGGACAGACTTTATCCATTTTTGTCTTTAGTATGTGGCAGAAGCAGTAGTTTTGTGACACGTATGTGCCTAGCACTGTGGCTCAGCCGATGTGGGAGGAGATGTGTAGTATTGTGTGGGCAGCTATAATAAAGTGTAAATGTGGGCAAGTTACCTTAAATAACTTCAGTACTCCAGATAAGTGATTTTGCAGTGCACCCTCTGGGGAAAAAAATAAAGATTGATAGCAATTTTGGCTTTGTGCGACTTCAGTTTTATAACAAATATTTTGTGTTTTTTCTCTGTGTAGTGTATTTACAGCAGTAGCTTCAGATTATGCATTGAGATCTGCTTTTGGGTGCAGAAAACTAATCAGGGAAATGCTTCATGGCCCAGAGGTCTGGATTTGCAGACTCCAGTTCAACAGCTGCATCTCTCTGTGCTGGCAGGAAGGAGCATCTGTCAGGGATGCAGTGTGGTCCTTATTAAATTATAATTTAGAGCTGTAGCTTAGAAAAACAGATGCAGTTAAATACTAAAAATAAATAAAATTAAAAAAAAAGCCCATTGATCTTTGTTATCAGAAGAAATACCTCTTAGCTGAACAAAGACAGAACAGTTTTCCACAATTTTTCAAGCTACAAAGAGTGAGGAAAATGAATGAATGAACTGGCTTCCACACTTAATTGCTCCTTGTTCTTAAAAAATAGTGTAGGTGTCTTTCACTAGGAGAATAAAGCCCCCTGAGCCCTTTAGGTTTGTTTCCTATTTGTACATGACATTCAAGGCAGCTACGTCATGAATGTAGCTACATCAGGAAGAATGCTCTGAGTCACGTGACATCAAATTTCTTCCTCTTTCCACTCTTGCCAATGGCCCAATATGCAAAAATGCCTTTTTGCATGGATTTTAAAACAGCATGTTGTTCCTATTCCAAGCTGGCTTGTTTTTCTAGCACATCTCTCTTCCTTCAGCTACTTAGAAATGCTGTCATCTTTTTGTCTTCATGATGTTCCTCCTGAGTCACCTGCTCTATGTAGCCCATCTTTGGTAAATGGTAACTGGTCATCTGAGTCAGGAAAGGTGATGTAAATCTGCAGAAGTACAAAATTGTTGAAAACTGAATCATTGGGAAGTTTTCTTCTGCATAGATGTGGAATGATGTTAACACAATTTCCAAGCTAGAGACAGTGAGACTTCCTTGGCACCCTCTCACATGAAACATAGGGGTAACTTCCTCTAGAAAATGGTTTGAGGGATTGACTCTGTTACACAAGTCACAAGAAAACAATCATGAAAGTTTATGGGAGTTCTGTGAGAGCTTATAATGAAAGGGCTTTGAGCTTCTAGTTTGAAGTGTGTTTTTGCTAATGAAATCAGAGGACGAGCTTTTTCTGTGCTGTTATGGTGACAAAAGATGTGGAGTCACCTCCCACTGTCCTCTGGTGCAAGGAATTGCACTGACCATGGGTATTGAACAGCATGTGTCCTGACATTCATTCAAATCAACTGAAATTCACGTGAAACACACTATTACTTACAAAGTTATCTACCTCTTATTGCTGTTTATTTGCTGTTTCTTTTCTAATACATGTACCCTGTCATCTCTCTATCTTTGTGAGATTCAGCATAAGGGAGTGGCTAGCAAGTAGGATCATTTTTAAAGAAATAAAACATCTGTACGTGCTCTTGTCCTCAGACAATAAGGGCTCAACACCTTTGGTCTTTTATTGGCTGACCTGTTGCAGCAGATGCTAAGGAAAACAAGTTCCTGTATGGGCTACTCCAGCAGCTGTTTAAAGCAAGACATTCAGTTCATGGCTGTGGCATAGGAATTGCTAGGAAGGATGATAGAATAGCATTCATGCTTTTATTTTAGAATAAGTGCCAGGGATGCTGTTTATCTTTGTTAAAATAAACTGTAACGTTATGCCCTAACTGGCTGTAAAGTTTCATATTTTAATTCAATGTTCCAGGTTCAGATGCTGGTCTGCTAAAGAAGCAGGGTTTAATTACTGATAGAGTGTGTTTAAAGTGGTGCAAGAGATGTGCTGCAGAGCCAGATGAGAGTGGGAAAGTCAGTAGTTTAAATTTCACTTGTGATTGTGGTACAGAAAGTGCAGATTAATGAAGGAATGCACGCTTAGATGGCCAAATTCTTGCGTAAAGGGGGAAATGTTGCCCTTTCTCCTGGTTTTCCCTCAGCAGTACTTACATTATTTGCCTGGAAAAAAAATATTTTAATCATGTAGTGGTTAACACTTCTAGTGCTACTGGAGACCTCTCTGATCTGGGCAAAAGTTCTTGATTATAATTTCCGTTTGTGTAGCGAGAAGTTGCTGGAGAGCAGGGCTGGTGTCCTGCACAGGGTTGGCAGCTTTACTTCTGTGCCCTCTTGCCAGCTCTGCCAGTTAGTCTGGAAGTTTAACAGCTTGGTGGTGGGAGTCAGGTGTGGAGCTCCTGTTCTTTAATCCCAGAAATGCACCTGAAAAAAATGCCACTTTAATGACAAACTCTAACCTCACTTAGTACCCAGTACAAGTTACTTTGCAGAAATACATTACAAATGAAGTAGCAGGTGGTACCAAAATAAATACATCTGATGATAACTTTGTGAGATTGGGGAGCTTTGGTTAATCACTAGGACCTGCCATGTTTCAGGAAAGGGGTATTTTTAAATGAGAAGATTACAAAGGCATGTCTGTCTTGGGGAGAATAAACCAGGAGTGGGGGGGGAAGTAAACCTAAGTGAGAGAGAGGAATGTGCTGGATAAGGTGAAGCCAGTGAAGGAAGGAGACTTGAAAGAGGGAAGTAGCTGAGAAACTTTAATACTTGTACATTAGTACAAGGGAGGTGGAGGAGAAGGAGGAAGGTGCTTTGCAGAGGAAGGGACAGCAAAGCAAGCAGAGGGGAAGGTGATTGCATTCTGTGAGTTTTCCTCAAGGAGAAATGAGCAAAGGAGAAGATGACGGAGGAACGGAGGAATTCAAGGAAGTACATGGCTCCTGTACTCCTGAAACATGTAAAAGAATGTTAAATGTGAACAAATAGTAAAAGCAATAGTGAATCTTCACCAGCCTGATAAGTTGCTAGCTCCAATAACCCCATACTCTAAGGATTTATTCTCTGCCAAACATAGCCAGGAAAACAACCACTTGAGTCAGTATCTTTTGGGTCGAGTCAGTGTGTAGCAAGACTAGAATTTCAGGTGCATTTTAACTCGGTGAGCAAAGAAAGTTCATATTCCTTTTCACAACAGCATAAACCCTGCAGCCAGGAGACCCTCAGCAGACGTATGTTTAAAGGCCTTCCCTTTAGAATTACTTTTGATATTCTATAATGAAAGTCTTAGTATTTGGATATCTGGTGTGGATGGAAATAGTTTGGAGACTGGACTAACTAATAACAAAGTGAGCTATGCAATTTTCTTGTGCTGAAAAAGGGAATCTTCAATTGATGAGAAAGAAATGAAAACTGACCAAAAAAAGACATAGAGAAGACCTGTTGGGTGGCAGTATATCTACGGCCACTGATCTACAGAAAGGAAAAAGCAATGAGCTAGGTATGACATTGGCACCAAAAGGTTTTTGCAAAAGATTCATGGGCTTGCTCACACAGGTAGGGAGCATTGTCCTTGGAGATACAGGGCTAAGTGCTTGCTCAGCCAACTCCTGGGGTAATGCAGCCTGACCACCAGCTCTGGTTAATGAGAGCAAAGCAGCTGAAGAATGGACATTGTGGTGGTCTGGAAATTCTTGGCGTTTCTGTTGAGATGTGAAAGATCTCTCTCACAGGAACATTTGTAGATGGACATTGTCCATCAGCCATTCTGCCACCTGATGGGAGTGTCCTCTGGCTGTTCTACTGGAAGGGGAGCACTGGCTCTTGGGTTTGGAAGCAAGCTATTTCACACAAGCTTGTGGGCAGATGTCAGTGAAGGAGGTGCGCTTAAACCATTGAAAGGAGGTAATGGAAAAGCACTGCTTTGGGTAAAGCACTGCTTGGGCTTCAGAAAAAGAATCACCACATCTCAGACATGCTTGCCAAGCTTTAAATGAGGTAAGAGATTTTAAATGCGATGTGGTAAGGAGCCTCTTCTGGCAGGCATGCTCACAAGAGACCCTGCAAGGAACAATTGCAGGGAACTTCAGAAGGAAGACTATGAAACAAGCATAACTTTCGCACTGAGTTTTTAAATAAGACTATACACAAAATCACCCAAATTTGCAGGACCTTCATGTAACTCTAAATGGATGGCTTATATTTGGAAAAAAGATACAGTCTAAGTGTAAATGTCATGTATTGTAGAAGAAAAACTGCTTCCTGAGATTCTTTAGAAATGGCATTACGGCACAAAACTTCATGGTATGTGGTACTAAATGATAAACATAATCTACGCTGTCCAGCTGTGTAAGAGAAGTAGAAGAACAGGCTCTGGGATATGTATCCTGATCCATTCAGATGCTAAATTAAAGTCAGGGCATACATATGTGACATTCACAATAAATTCAAGCAGTGAAATTCAGAGGAGGCAATGAAGCCACTGGAGATTTTGCAACTGCAGTCCAAAGTTGTCAACAATGTTTCTGAACCGAAAGGAGTATTATGCCTTACTAACATGCTCTGCTGTAAGGCTCGAGCATGTCAGGGCTGTACTAGGCATAGCTGTGCTATGTACAGAGATGGGTATTGGGGAAGGTACAAAACATGTGTGGACGCTGAATCCCCAGTGTGGCTAAGCCCATGAGCTCTTGAGGAAGGAGCTCTTTGCTGTTCACTGTTACCTAAACTCACCTAGCTTGTTTATCTCTAAAGCTTTTGTGGCTTTAGGAACTAATGGTATTTGAGGGTTTATATCACTATAGAGTTTGCTATGAGATGAAAGATGCTGTCCCTTTCTTGGAGTGTTTTCCAGGTTCTTTGTAGAAGCATTCCTCTAGCAGTCTTTGTTCTCTGCCCTGGAGCTACAAATATGAGCCCAGCACCCACAACACCTTCTTGCTACTGCTGTCTCTGCAGAGATGTTCCTGCTTTCTGTTCTATGTTGGGGAGCCTGTGCTATGCCAAGGTTTTACTCGTCACTTGTCTCATTCCAGGGACACTTGGCAGAGCCAAAATTTTTTGAGAGAGCAAGGTAGGATGGTGTCTTCAGACTGGGATTTTTGTCTTTCTCAGTGAGAGGTGCTCTCTTATTAGGGATCTATGCTAAACAAGACATGTAGGATATGGGAGGTCAGAAACAACAGAAGATTTTTGGTCACTGTGTTCTGCATCTCTAATGTATATTCTCATGCACTGGGATGAATAGTAGAGCAGTGGACAGCACCTTCCAGGTGATGATCCAGACAAGAAGCATAACTCAGGAATGTTCTTCATCACCCTCTTAAGACCCTATCTCTTTTCACTGATTACAGAAGGCTATAAAGAACAGCATCCTAATTTAGTGGTGTGAGTAGCCTGCTGTGGGCTCAGTTCAGCATCTCGAGTCTAGAGCACATCATTGTTTTTACCCAGATATTACTCAAAGCTAATTCAAGGACTTGAGTTCAGAACCACACCTTCTCTAACTTGCATTTCCTTTGCATGGTTTTTTTCAGTAGGCTACACTGTTTTCTACTCTCTCTTGGATTTTGATTCTGCAGGTCAATTTGCATGTCCTCAGCACTCTTATGTTTGCTTTTCTCCTGTTCTGAATAGCTCCTACTTTCCTTCTTGTCTTGACAAATCTAAAGTTTAACCTTGACAGTTACTTTTGTTTCTGGTGAACTCTCAATATTCAGACTTCAAGCTACTGCACTGTACATGGAAAATATGCCCAGGATAGACTTTCCATTAAACTGTATTTAAATTGGAAGAGAATGCTGGCACCTCTACAAGTATTCCAGAATTAGATCCCAAAATACTGAGGCTAGTTAATCTTTTGGAAGAACAAAAACTCATACTGATTTATATTTAGCAGAGGGAATGCATTTTAAAAACACAGTCTATATGAGGCCCCTTGAAGAAAACATCTTTTACATTGATTTGTAGTGCATACTATGTGGCCATAAAATATTTGCAGTCAGGCTCTGCTTATATGTAGCTACTTTTTTGCAATGTGAACTGTCCTGAACCCTCAGAATGTGGCTGCTTTGCTGACTGTGGGCTGTGCAGTGCAACACGGCTATCTCTGAGGCAGCACTTTAGCTGAGCATCACAGCTGTGCAGGAGGAGAAGGGAAGAAGCAGCACACAGAGCACTGCAGTGGGAACACCAGACTTGTGAGGATGAGGCTTTGGTTCATAACTCATGCAAGATGATTTGCACTAGTACTGTACCCTGGGAAATCTCTATTCCAGGTGCCTGCCTCTGGCAGGAGCAAGGGGATGTACTATTTGGGGAAAAGACATGGAAAGCCATTATTTGGCTTCCTGGCAGACCTGCAAGAGGTGAGAGGAGAAGCTGGACTTGCCCTCTCTGTGTGCTTAAATGAACATAACAGAGGGATGGAGATGCTGTTGGTCCTAATCTCAGCAGCACCGCTTTTAGTTAAATGTCTACAATAACTTGTTAGGCTTAGTTTACATGATTATAAATTAGGAGGAACTCTGTAATGTTAATAAAGGTGCAAAGTGTTCTGTGCATAGTTCTGATCTAAGAAAATGTATAACTGGACTTATAGCAGGTGGGAAAGTTCACTGGCTTGTCCCAAGTGGAGATATTCCAGAAAAGGAGCTATGGCAGGGAACTGGTTCATTAATGCGGAGGGTCAGAGAAGCAAACATAACTTAATTTATAAAATATACATAGTTTTATGGCCAACAGTGTATCTAGTTATCTTTGAGAAGATAAGGATTATGAGGAGGAGGTAGCATGGAAAGTTTTGTTGGTTTTTTCTTTTTCCTTCCGTCCAACCATCTGCAACATGGATAGATCAGCAACCACGCTAGGCATGTTGTTCCTCCTCCTGAAGTATCAGATATTAGCAAAGGAGAAGATTCCCAAACTGCACATTCACAAGAGAAGGATAAACAGAGTTTGTAAAACATCCCTAAATCTTACACAGAACTGGACTTAATCTTGCTTTCTTTTGTTAGAAGACATAAATAGTTTTTACATTTATCGTTAGGCTGCTGACAGACCTGACCTGATCAGAGCAGAGCAAAACAACTCTAAATCAAGAAAGAGATCTTGGATGCTTCCAGAGCACCATTTTCTACTTTGATCTTCTCATTTTCTATTCAAATTTACCATGCCTTAGAAATAATAATAAAGATGCAAAATCACTAAGATGCTAAGAGAATAAGGTCAGAAGTGCCTTGCTGCTCTCAAATAAGTATATGGCACATTCAAGTCACTCCGGCCTGTGGATCAGAGGAACTGCTAAAAGATAATGTGGGGGGAAATGGCTGCTGCTGGAGGGATCTCAGTCTCCTCTCCTTGGATCTGACTGGACCCCAGGGGATGTGGCTTCTGAGGCAATTCATCCTGCTGCTGCCCAGCATCTTTCTAGGGGGCTGCTCACCCCCTCTCTCCTTGTCTGTCAGACAGGAACATATGGCTGCTTACTTATGCTCTTGCTGTTCTTATGTGCTTAGGAGACTTATGGTCCACTGGGGCTCAGGGGGATTTGCACAGGGTGAGTCTGAGGAGGGAGCCCACAAAGGATAGGCTGCACCTGTGGGAAGCAGAGTAGTGCCAGAGGTCAAGTGGCTGTCCTCTGTGATGTGCCACATCAGTGACTGAATTGCTGTGAATGCCTGAGAATAAATGGTGCCTAGTTAGGGACCAGGACATGGTTAATGATTACACAGCATTATTACTGAAGATGTGAAGTTTAAAAATTAATTTATAAGGGGAAGAGGTTTCTTCCTGACAGCCTTGTGTGCATATAGAAGTCCTTATGTATTCACACACCTCTCTTCTAATGTCATCTTCTTAAAAAAAAAAAAAGGCATTATCAGCCACTTTCATGGTGCTTGATTTTTTTTTTAAGTACTTACAGTACAGTCACCTGAATTGTTCTCCTGGAGATTGTGTGTGTGAGGGTTTGCCTCCCCAGCTCAGTCCTGCCCTGCTGTTCTCTCCTCCTGGCTTTCCTGAATTTCAAGGGTCTTCCTCACCTTTCTTCCTGCATCGGGCAGAGTCTCCTCTAGTTTCTGCCCAGGAGTATCTTTTCATCTTTCTCTGGGTAATTCCAACCACAAGCATTAGCTCAGCCATATCCTTCCTAGAGTCAGTTAACAGAGTCACCTCTTCTCTGTAGTATTTAAATCTCGTTTGACCAACCTAAATTTTGCTCTGGGTTTTTTTTCCTTTTTTTTTTTTTTTTAAATAAAATATTGCAAACAGCTCAGGTTTAATATAGCTGAAGCAGAGCTCTGATTCTGCTGTCACCCCCAGCTCTTTTACCTTTTTTCCAGGCTTTATAAAAATTGCCATTCTTCCAACTCTTACTAATACTCACAGCCTCAGCATTATCTTCAAGCAAGCCTTTGTAAAGTCTCACATCTGAATTATAACCAGGGACTTATAAGTCAGTGGGCTAAAAAAGCCTCACATCCAGGTAAGTGCCTGGCACTCCTGCAGAGGTTATTGTCTCCTCAGGCCACATCTCTGCTCCTCATCTACTGCACTGCACATGATGGAGGGCACATCCCAGCTGAGCCTAGAGGCAGAGGAAATGGCAATCTGTGTATCAGCCCATCCTCCTAAATCCACTCAAACACATCAGTGTCCTGAGTCTTCCAGTTTTTGCCTGCATCTGTCCTATCTTAAGGACACAGTCCTTTTCCTTTCCTTTCTGCAAGCCTCAAAGTCTTCTCTCTTCTGCCATCAATAAACAGTCTTGCCACACTTGTATTTATTGTCACTTTTTGCATCTCTTCCATTAATTTCATATTTCTCTATGAAATTAAATATCAGCTTCTTCACTTTGAAGGGTCCTCACAAACGAACCCACTCCTTACCATCCATTAGTCAGGTTTGAAAGATGGATCCATTGTGGATCATCCTACAATCAACTCAAGCTTCTATTGCCCAGTTTTTATACTGAAGGAGATCTTCTCATAGATGTCTGTAGAACCACCCTTGTCTTTCAGATCTGTTGCTTTAAAGACAACTATGCTTTTTGGTCTAATTAAAAAAAAGAAGAAAAAAAAAAGAAAAAAGCACAACTCTGAGCCCCACCCTGACTGGTGTTATCTCCTTTCATGTGCATGTGGTCTGTCTGCACCTGCCTCTTGTCTTGTAGCTTGCAATTTAAATGGAAAATCTTACACTATGTGCAGACCTACTCTCTTGATATATCTTGTCACTGCTAAAATAGCACAGATGAAAATAAGTTACGTTTTGGCTTTGACTTGTTTTGGAGTCTTGGATGGGAGTGCTAGATCTGACCTGCTGGCTGAGATCCACCTTGTAGATATGCCCTTAAATCACTAAAGTTTAACCCAAGATGCTCTGTAAATTCAGGTGTTCTGAGTTTAATGCTCCACAATTAACTCTCTGCATTTCTATCATTGAAAGCTCCACCACTTGCAAAGCTGTAGTCTGTCTTTGCCAAAAAAACAAAGCTTTGCTTTTGCTTCCTGGTCATCTTGTAATGCTGAGATAAGTAGCTGACTGTGGTGACAGCAATCTGATAGGGTCATTATCATCATAACAGGCACAGGGAGAGTTGGAGTTCCTTATTTCTTCAAGAACAGCAAACATTTTTAAGGCAGTGAGGAAACCTTTGGTTTTAATTTGCATCAATTTATGGTTCTCTTTCTTCTGTTCACATGCCCTGGGTCAGGCTGCATGTGAGAAAACAAGGTTTGCAACCCTTTTTCACTATCCACTAGTGTTAAGCTGATATTTATTTTTAGTAAACTGTACCTTGAAGTGTGCTTTTAAGAATTCATTTTCAAAGCCTATCACAATGAATTAATTATGGTTTTCTCTCTTTTTGAGCTTTATTAACAAATGTAAAGGATCAGTGTAACTAGTTGCACTGTATTTCACTTATAATTCTCACACATATGGGCCCACCTCAGAAAATGATAAGGCTTACAAGCACTTATCTCAAAGCTGATTTTTTTTCTCCCTGTGCTGCTAGTAACCATCTACTTTTGGAAAGGCTGTGCAGGTATTCTTCCAGGGCTAGGGCACTTCTGCTGCATCATGTGTGTGACCCTGGGGCAAGGCTTTACTTGTGTACCTCAGACATACAGATGGTTTCTTTCTCTTCCATTTCAAAATCCTTCCTTTTTTTACAATAAGGCCACCTGACAGGTAAAGCACTGTCTGTCAGTTATTTTTGATAATGTAATAATTTTGGAACTTTTTTCTTGTTTCATAGTGTGATGTTTTGCCTTGTCCACTCTTTTCTCTGTCACTAGCCTGCAGGACAGATACCTCTGTCACTACTGCCAGACCTCTCTTCTCCTCCTCTCTAGGTGGACAAGGATTTGTTGTTCCCACTTTCTGCTTCATGTCAGTCCCTGGGCTCTAAGTCTTCTTTTCTGTTTCTTTCAATTCTGAATGCCAGAATTTAAGTTAATCTTAAGTACCTTGCAGTTAGATTTCAGTCTGAAATGAATTTTGACAGTATTCTGATAGGTGCCTATCAAGATTTTTTCAACTGGGAAAGATGTATTTTAAAAAAATAAGGTCCAGTCATTTTTTGCAGCATTTAAGAAATCCCATGCATTTAAGATTATACCTAATGTTTGCAGAGCATGAACTCATCCAGTGAAAACCCCTAACAGGCTTTGGAATGCATTTTGCTAAGCTGAGAACATCCACTGCTGCCTTTTATACAGTGTGTGGGTGTTGCTTAGGCCTTGAGATCCAGGAGACACGGGACATCTATGTACACATGGAGGGAGAAATATGCCACCTCTAGAGCAATATTCTGCTTTCTCAAACAGGGCTCCAGAAAGGATATGCTTGGGATTGGGACATAGAAGGCAGAGCAATTCATACTACTCCACACTGCAGTTGATGTTAATGTACCCTATACCTTGTCTTACTAAAGATTTCAGAAGATTCAGCTGATGTGTAGCGATGGACCTACAATATGTAAAGTGGAAGAAGTCCTGTCAAAGATGGACTTCTGAAACTGATAAAGGAATTAACAAACCTGTACCTGTATAAGTGATACAAGGAACTCTGTTTCCCAGAAGCCCCTTGGGAAATTACTATGTATATTTGACCATGGCTACCCCTCCCTATTGGCTGTGAAACCTGACCTTCCTGGGCAGTGGTTAGAATGCTTGGGACCCCTTGATTGGTTGTATGCAAATTTCCCCAACTCTTTAAGTACCTGACCAGGTAACAATAAACTCTCTCTCTCTCTTCCTGCTACCCGGCGTGGTGTGTAGTCTCTGCTCTCTGCTTGGGGTAGAGTAAGCCACGTGGCCGGGGGGAACAACAGGGGGAGCACTCCTCCGCCCTCCAACCATAAGGACCCACTCGTAAAACCCAGGAGGGCACATCAGCCACTACACCGATGTGTTTGTGCCTTGGGAGCAAGTGGTGCATTATCACTTTTGCTGCTCTCTTGGTGGGGCAGGTTGTGTTCAGGGTTCAAATCCTGAACAAAATGAAATGGTTCACACAGCATCTATTATTGGGCAAGAATTTAAAACTGAAGTCCAGTCTTAAAAGCTGTAGGAGTGAGCAGGTGCTATTCTTTGTGGCACCCAATGTGAAACTTGGAAAGCTGTATGGTGGTCCGTGATACATCTCTAGATTTGTAGTTCTTTGACACAGAGGCTATTTTCACACAGGCATGATTCTGCTCTTATGACTTTTATCACAAGATCCTAGTTGTCCTAGTCCTGGCATGTTTTTACAACTCTGACTTGTCAGGGGAAGTTGTGTTGTGGAATGGGAAATTTTCAGTGCCCTTGAACACACTCTCACATTTCAGCCTTCTTTCAAATACTTGTTTGCAATTTCTATTTCAAGCAATTTACTTCACCTTTGTTAGGTGACTGGTAAGTGAGGTTGTGGCAGAGGTGGAGTCTGAAACAGCCTCTCAGTTAATGGAGTCTTGCATGGTTACTATGAAATCAGGAGAACTTTTGCCTATTTTGGCAGCTGAAACTCTGGGTTTATGAGTTTCACTCAGTTCCTTTACATAAAGAAAAAAAAACAATCCTGAAACCTACTGCAAGGGCTCCATCTCTGTTCTACCAGTATTGCTGGTAGCAAAGGCTGAGGATGTCAAAATGTGTAATATTTTAAACAAGGGGATGGGAGACGGCTGGAGTCCAGGTCCAGCCCAGTGTTCATTATGCAGGAGTCACTGCTGCATAAAAGCATTTGGGAGAAAAAAGATCTCCTCCCCATTTGCATTATCTGCCTGTGAAAGCTGATCCTGGGGTAGTTTCTTCCATTCCTATAGAGCTCGATTGCTCTGTATTTCAGCTGCTGCATGGGAGGCACTCGTCCTGCAGGCACTGGTCTGGCATGGGTTTGACCCATTCTCATGTAGCAGTGCTGAACTGTCACAACAAATAAGGATTCCTCTAACATCCTTCCCTTAGGGTCAGGCAGAGCCTTACAGCTCCATAATGCTGCTCCAGCAGATGCTCTGGACATATGTGGTGTTGTTATCAGAACCTGTTCTGAAAGCTGTGAGCAGTTCTGGTGACTCCATTACTGCATTTTAAAGGGGTGCAATGCCCTTTGGAGAGGTGCAGCAGCTATTACCACAGCAAGTTATCCAGTGAAATTGGAGCACTTGTGATATGCAAATAGCTTTGTGCTGCACAAGTTTATTTGCTGAGTGACTGCTAGGAAAAGGCTTGAGATACAAAATTCAGATCTGAATACGAAGATGGCATGCATTGAATCCATATTCACTGGTATCTTATTCTCGTTCATGTGTAAGCACCTCTAGAGCTTATCAAAGAGCTGTTGAAAAAACCCAAGACTGGAAATGACTAGAAAAAGTTTTTTATGTTTTTCTATGGATCCCTTTACTTAAAATTATCTCAAACAATTGATTATATCCCTCAATATATGGCTTGTTTCAGAAATGACTGTGACTTCATACGTATTTTAGAGAAGCTGAAAAATTTACAAGGTTTTTATACTAGATGTTTGTTGTAGTTAGTCTACCTATGAAAACAGGGTATAGCAGTAACACAGAGCCAGCTGAGATGAACAATGAGGAGATCCAGCAGCCTGAAAAAATTCTGCCAAAAGAGAGGCTGGGATGGTTTGCTTTGACTATCTGTCAATGATCTCGACTGTGCTGTCCAGCATGACCCACCTATGGAGGTAGAGTGGACCAGGGTTAAGTTGGCCACTTTTGCTGACTCTGGCTCATAACCATTTATGGTGATGAACCACATCATGTTTGCAGTGATAAAGGAAATACTTCTTTGCAAAATACCGTTAAGCCTGATGAACTCATAACTAAGGTATCACTAAAGTTGAGTGTTCTAGAGGAGTGGTAGTAGAGAACATACATGGTTTGGAAAACAGCTAGTGATTCTGGAAGGGTTTCAACCTCCCATTCTTTGGGGCGTAAGACAACCTCTAATTAAACAGGTCTTAGGAGGTGACCTCAGAAGGTTCTCTCTGTGGGGCTGCTGCAGCTTTTGTTGCCTTATGGCCACCTCATCTGGCCTGTGGGGAAAGGCAAGGTGCCAGGTCACTAGTGTGCCCAAAGGGAAAAGGTTAGGCTCATGTGAGCCACTGCATCCTGACTTTCCACATGTCAAGCTCTCCCTTCCATGCAGTCTGTTTCTTGTGAAGGTTTCTCTCTCTGACCTGCCTGCTGAGGTGAACCTCTGCTTTTCTTGGTAGTCTGCATCTTACTTCTCTTTCTCCCTGTGTGAGGAGCAGAAGAAGGAAGATGACTTATATTCCACATAATTTTTAGCATCAAATAACCCCCACTTGGTTCATCTCTCCCTTAAATCGTTAATGCAAGTATTAAAAGGTAACAGCCCTGTTTGTCTGGCCTCCCTGATCTGTTCTGAAGGGATAGCATAGTTTCTGAAAATAGGAGAAAAAAACCAGCAAGGATGAGAGAAGGCCGAAGTGACTGATGCTCAAGTTGAGTTAAAATGTTCTTATCAGAAACCAGAATTTTAAGTTCCATTGGCAGTTATTCAACCTTGCCCTGATGATATGCCATTACAGCTTCCTGTAGTACTGCAAGCTAAAACTACCCCAAAGGCTAGGAGGAATAGGACCCATGCTTTTTATTACAAAGTCAAGAATTACCGTAGGGTTGTAAGCATTATTTTATAGTAGCTATATAAAGACACAACTGTCAGCAATTACTTTGTGTGAAGAATGTATATAATTAGTTTCTATAATTTGCATGTTTAAGGAATAGAGGTTTTAACTATCCTGTTTAGTGATACATCTTTGCAGCACAAACTGGCACATTGTTAAGGTCACATTTGTTTTTGTTGCATCTATTTGAGTCTATCATGGAATAATCCTCTATTCTGCTGATACTCTGTTTCCAAATCTATGAGTATTTCCTCCCAAACATTTGTACATAATGTTGTGTGTATGTGCACACAAGGAAGAGGAAGCAGATGACTTGTGTTCAGCATAATGATAGTTCTGTGCTCAAACTGCAGCAGGCTCCCTGCTGAGAAGAAACTCAAGCATGCATTCGTTCATGAACAAAGCTGCTGTCATGGCTGTGTTGATCATGCATTGACTCTTTCTGTAGGGCCTCGGTCAGAGAAAGTTATAATAAACCCCCTACTTCATAGCCCCTCTCCCTCTTTGCTTTCCTCACTGTAATGGTTGCATGCTGATCAATGCCTTCATGACAAGCAGGATCTCAGTCCAGGTTCCCATCATGGAATGATTGGAATGGATGGTAGTTGGTGGAACCATCTAGGTGTGTTATTTGTATGTATTTATTGAGTATAAATTAGCAATGTGTGTGTCTAAGCTGGCATTTAGCACAGGTAGATAGGACAGCATCCAAAGACACATGGAGGCAAGGATCAATGGACTTGCTGTTGCAAAGAAGGAGTGAGAAAAGGGGTCAAGTTGCGTGGGAGTCCTCTAGAATGGAAGATTTCTTAAGTGTGATGACTTTGATACAGCAACTTCACATGTGCTTTGGAACCAATTCTTGCCTTTTCTGGTTTGTGGCCTCAGGGTGGCCTATGATTTCAGTGCTGACCTGCAGTCTCCATGTCATGCTCTGTACTATGAAACTGTCCAGATGGGAGCCTTCAGTATGCTTGGAGCCTTTTATTGTTACAGAGTGGAGACTTAACTAACTTTTATTTTGATCTATAGATCAAAATGGATCATTTCCTTCTGATGTGCGACTGCTTTTTGCTTTTTTTTTTTTTTTTTATTGGAAGTTTACTTACTACTCACAGCAGATTTGAAATCCTTTTTTCCTCATTCTGCTTTCAGATTCCATAGGTGGGTCATTTTCAGCCTCATCTCACCGATGCCACCACAAGCAGAAGCACTGTCTCCCCATCCCGCAGTGTGGAGCTCTGTCCATCAGCCCTCTTCTTTTTCATCCTCACACGAAGGGATCCCAGATCATCATGGACACAACGCAGAAGGCAGTGAAACGTCAGGCTAGTTTCTGCAATGCCATTACCTTCAGTAACCGACCCATCGTTATTTATGAACAAGTCAGGCTTAAGGTGAGTATATGATTCCTTCCCTGTTGCCATGGGAGCTGCTGTGAATGAAGGTTGACGTGTACCAGGCTTTGGTGCTTGCATCAGATCTTTAACCCTACCTTGAAAAGCATGGTAGACATATCTTGGCTTTAGAGATCTGCAATTTTTGTTGGTACTTCTACTTTTGTCACTGTAGTTCTTGGAGCCATTGGTATAGACTGCTGTAGAAACTGGAACAAAAGGGAAATCTGTGCTCCAAAAGAGCATATCTTGATGTTAGACAAGGAGCAACAGATTAAGTTGAGATTGCTTGGAAAACAGCAAGAAAAAAGGCTGTGTTGGTCAGTCTGAAAGGCAGCAGTCTCAGGATCTCGCAAGCCAACATGTCCTCTAGGCTTTGCATGCATCCTGCAAAGGAGTTTTACTGGGCTGTCTGAGGGAGGGTAAGGAGTTAGTTAACCTCTTCAGCTCCCCAGTGAGCACTTTTCTTCCTGTATACAAGGCAGCCGTGAGGGCTGGTCTCATGAAGATAGGAGTTAGCCTCTCCACAGCCAACAGATAAGAGGTGGAAAGGACCTGGAAGAGAAGGTGCTTGCTAATGTGCTTGTCAGGGAAGATAAAACGGTTTGGTTGAAAGGATGAAAGGAGCAGTAAATGAAGTCACAGTTGTCATCTAAGAAAAGGATCTTTCTGGGAGTCTGCTGACTGCTTTGTTGAATCAGTCATCTGATAGCATTAAGGTCAGAAGAGCGAACATTGCAGGCATCATATTTTTCTTGCTGGCAGAGGCTGATTTCACTTCCTTTGTGTCTGTGGTAGCCAGGAGGATGGATCTGGTACTCAACTGTGCTGCAGTGCTGCAGCTGGTGTGGGAAAGTTCAGTTCCTCTAAGATAGCATATCTCCATGTGCATTGGGAACTGCTTCCCCAGTGAAGAAATTCATCGGTCACCTTAGGAACTGAAGCACTTTTTAGGCTTTCAGCACCTTGAAGGAGTTTAGGGCCTTTAAACTTCATCCACAGATATTTTCCAGTCTTTATGCCCTCTAGGTTGTGTGACTGCATTTTTCCATTCTTAGTTGATTTCATGCCTTTCATTGGCACAAAGTAGGTCATCTTCTTTGGCAACTTTAATTCATGGCACATGTGAGAGATCCGCCTGCAAATCCTTCATTTACACACTAGGAATTTTCCAACAGGTTTATCTGTATATAGCTACTGAGTCTGAAAAACGCTTCTCTTGCCCATTGCTAGAGGTACCAGACCTGGGTACCTACAGCAGCATATTAACCTTCCTTGCCTTTTCCCTTACAGCTAGCAAAGGAGCAAGGAATGAGGAAGATGCCTCCTTTTGAAAATATAGAGAGATTTCATGCTCAGTTTCATAGGTAGAAAATCCCTCCTACAAGATGGTTAGGTTTCTTGTGGAGCTCTTACTGCTTTAATTGAGGCTAGAAACCCAGCAGGACTCACTCACATTGCCTAATGGGATTTTTTTTTCCCCGCATTGGCCAGCAGTTTGGATAAACAACTGTAAAAAGAATATTTGGGAGGAGATGAAAGCAGCATGTTGGTTTTGAAAACACCATCAAAGATTTGGGTGGGTTTAGTGGCTTAGGCAAAGGCTCTGGGTTATTTCTTCCTCATTCTGAAACAATGTAGCTATCTCTGGAAATTCACACTTGTTTATCACTGTATATTTTAGGATTTTAGCTTGCATAATGTGTTTGAAGAATACGCATGCAAGTCTGCACAAGGGATTTACAAGCTGAACTCCTGCTGAGTCCAGTGGGAAGGTCTCATGGGGGTAATCAACAGGCTTCAGCAGAACTTGTACTCTAAGGATGGATGGATGGAAATGTGAAAATATATTTGCTTGTCTGATAAGTCCATCCTCCAATTGCCTTATTACTGTGTGTGCCTGTGGAAAATGGCATCTTAAACCTTCTTACCATCTAAAGACTGACCATGAACCCAATCGCTCAGTTCCCATAAAGTCTAAACTCCCTTTGGAAAACCAGAGGAAAGAAGTCAGGAGATTTCATTCTGTTTATTAGGTTGTGTATCTTGGTTTTTATTCAGAGATTTCTTGGCAGCCTAGGGAATGCCATCAAGCAGCCAGATTTCCTCTTTCTTTGCCTCCAAGGTGTATGTTCCAGTACGATTTCTTCCATGTAATTCAGAGAGTAGAGTGAGGTTATCAAAGGTGATGCAAGGCAGGAGAGAACTTTTTCCATTATTAACCATTGCCTTTTTTAGCAAAACTGTGCGCCCTTTGTCCAGCTGTGTCTAATTCTTGGCAGGCTTTATACTAGATTTTAACTTGGATATTAGTTTGCCTGTGGTCAGTCTGTATTGAGAACTGTTTATAGGTGCTGATTAATACATGGAAGATGTGCAGTCTCAGTTACCATATGAATATTTGCTTCATGTGGCCTATGATTGATGTGAAGTATTGGCAAGAAACTTTGAAAGCATAAATTATACAAATAACAAGGCCATATTTATCTCATACCCAAAAGCTTTTAGGGTTTACAGTAATTTTTCAACAATAAATAATCCAGACTTCTTCTTGGAGTGTATGTATATTCCCCATTTTGTCATGTGCCCCATTCACCCACCTTCAACCAGGGATATGCGTGATCCCACCAAATCCTGTCCAGGCATATAAAATAGCAAATCTGCTTCAGTCTTTTTTAGTGCCACCCCAGTGTCCTTCCTGCAAGCAAGAGCTTCCTGTGGATGGTCAGTGCTCCATGGTTTCATGTAATCAGTGTAGGTCCTTGGCTGGACTGAGTAGGGGTAAAGAGCAACACTTGCTTAACTGAGGAACTGTTTGTTTATAACTTTTATCTGAAGCTCTGAGTTATTTTCTCTGATACTTTAATGATAAAACAGAAATCTCTAGGCTTTGAACAATGTCTTTCTTGTGAGATTGTTGTGCCCGTAAGGGCACAGGTTCCAAATTTGTTTTGGAGAGGAACATGTGAAAGAAAAGTGCGATATTTACAAATGTAATTAGAAGAGATTTCAGAAGTCCAAAGAAAATGTCTTGGATAATTCAATAGAGAAAATCCTGTGCTTTCAAGCTGGGACATGAGAGGCTGCTGCCAGGTTTTTGAGGACAAAGTCCTGGACAGTTCAGTCTGTGGCATTGCCAGTCATCTGAGCCATTAGCAACCAAGAGTGAAATAGCTTAAGGCTGCCAAGGCTTTGATGGAAGAGGGCTATCTCAAGTGCTCTCATGTTTGCTGCAGGTTAAGTGTCTGAACAGAAACACCAGTTATGTGTCAACTGGCAAGCAGAAACTGTTCTAGCCCCGCATTAGGATTGAATCCAGCATGCTTTAGGTCTTTCATTTCATAGTCTGGATACCGACAGGCTGAATCCCAACAGGTTCATACGCAAACAACAAAATGAGAAAAAAAAAATTCTACAAGGGCATCATCTTCATCTGAAGACCCTACTAACCCTGGAAGGCTCCCTGCTTCCATGGGAAGAAAGAGACCTTGTAAATGGGTGATGATTTGGATGTGCTGCATGTGCTTAGGACTTGTTGCCTGCTTCCCTCAGATCAGCCTTCTGTCTCTCCAGTGCAGAAAGGTGGATATGACACATACACCATCCCAAAAACTATAGCAAGGTCTGTCATGATCCCAGACACGCACAGTAACTACACATTTACAGGTGGGATGTAAATGTGCACAACATATCTTGAAAAACACCATTCACAGCTGAATTAAATAGGTTTTCCCCAGTCATAAGACAACATCTATCATTGCTTCCTAGTTGTCTATTTAATATAGTTACATACTTTAAATTGTGCTTGTCCACACACAAGTTCTTTGCTGCAAGGCTGTGATTTTCCCCAATCTGACAACCTAAATGGGTAAAACTGTGTTTTACTTGGCTGTGAGACCCAGAAGACCCTGTGGTGGTGACTGTGATTCTGCAGCCAGTGCTTTTCCCTCAGGTCATGAGAGACTCCATCATCCAAGCACTGCGGGGAAGAGCTCTGCTAATGCAGGCACAGAGATAAAAGCTCTTATGCCATTTTTTGGCACATTTTGAGAGGATGATTATCAGGCCAAAAGGAATTTTTCTGCATAGATTTGATTTGGTTGGGGTTTTTTGTTTGGATGGGGCTTTTTTAAATATGTCCATTGTATCCTATGTGTGCAGCATTGCTGCTTGCAGCTGCAAAAACTACAGCAATGTTTGGTGGGTAAAATGTTTCCTAAATCTAGTGGGCTTCTCTGTGCAGTAGCCATCAGTGTTTGGTGGCATAGAGCTTGTAGTGTGTAAGTAGATGTTCGAGTGCCAAACACTATTATTGCTGCTGTTATCTTTGCAGATCACTAAAAAGCAGTGTTGCTGGAGTGGAGCTCTTCGACTTGGGTTTACTTCCAAGGATCCATCCAAGATTAACCCTGACACTCTGCCGAAGTACGCATGCCCTGATTTGGTTTCCCAAAGTGGTTTTTGGGCCAAGGCTCTGCCAGAAGAGTTTGCGAACGAGGGTAACATCATAGCTTTCTGGGTTGACAAGAAGGGACGAGTTTTTTATCGGGTGAACGACTCTGCCGCGATGCTTTTCTTCAGTGGGGTGAGGACAGCAGAGCCCCTCTGGGCTTTGATTGATGTCTACGGACTCACCCGTGGAGTGCAGCTCTTAGGTGAGTACCTGGTTCCAAACACACAGAGATGATGCTAAGCTGTCTCTGGCAAAGGGCCAGCCCAGTGCTGCCTGTCTCCCTCACTGTGCTGGGACAGGTGCAGGGAAATGGCTGTGGTTCCTCTTCAGGGCACCTCACAACTTCAGCCTGGATCAACACATGTTTGAAATTTAGCATGTAAATATAATGTGAGTGGCAGATGGGAAACAACCACCACAGCATAGCACTAGAAGCCATCTGTAAAAAAAAATGGATTTCTGCTCAGTGGTGTTGCTCTGTCAGACTGGAGTATGGCATATACCCTGTAAAACTTTCTTTTATTTCATCTGCTGCTTTCCCCATGTCAAAGTGGGGAAATGCATTTTATGTGTTATGGTTAAATCCTTCCTGGATGCACTATTACATTTTTCGGGCTGGTTTACTGGGCAGGTTTGAAACATGGATATCTTCCAAATTACCTGGGAGAAGCCATGGCTAGTTTTGCCAGGATGTTGCTTTCACAGAGGAGTTTGATTCATTCTCTGAAGCCCGAAGGTAGGGTTGCAGTTGGGGTTGGAGGACAAGGAGTAGTGAGAGCCTGTGTCTCCTGCTGTCCTCAGCTGAAATGCAGATAGTTTGGCATTCATGAGGACTCAGTCTAGCCCCGAGTGTGAAGATTGTCAAAGTTTTGGCTGTTTGAGTTTAAAAGAACTGAAAAGAGTATCCAAGGACCCAATTAAGGGGCAGCTAGATTGCTGGGGGACCAGAAGTGCTGGCATGCAGCCTTAGCCTTGCATTGTCACTGAGGGGCAAATCACAGCATTTTTCTATGTAATAGTAGTTTCATGGGTCTTGTTTTCACTATGGAAAAGGTTAAATGGTACCTGCTGACCTTTATGAGCTGAAATTCCTTCTGAAGATGTGATGACCTTGCAAGGTTGAGAGGCATCCTGGCTTTTTCCTATCATGCAGCCTAATAATCTCTGTTAAAATAACATCTTTGTGCTATGTATCAAAAGCTTTAATGAAGTCTCTTTCTGAAAGTTCTGCCTCTTTTCTGCACTGCTTGCTGCATTAAAAAATACACTAGTGGAACTGCCTGTAGCAACCTACATGGCAGGGAAGAGGGATGTGGGTTCAGGAGGTAAAGAAATGGAACAGACCTCTTCTTGCTGCAAAAACTACCAGCCCAAGTTTGCACAAGGCAGAGGAATGAAAAATCTCTCAGCAGCTTTTTGCTTTCTTTTAGGAGCAGAAAGATTTATCTTTTGTTGTGAATCAGCTTGAACCAGAGCCACTATGCAACTGTTCATAGGCCAAAGTGGTGATATTTAAATTCAGATCTAGAATTTGGGCAAATGTCGCGCCAAGGGTTCAGTTAGAAAGAGCTTAAAAATTGCTTCAAGTCCTCCAGCTGTCCGTGAGAGATTTGGCACCTCAGAACTCCTTCACCTGATTAATGAGGGCCCATAACTCTGGATTATGTGTTTCCTTTCAAAATACCTAGGAAATCGTTTCCTATCCATCATTCGCCCCTGCATTGTCCTAGCATCTTCCACATCCCCTTTCACAAGGAAAATGTGACTCTTGCCAGCCACTCACTTGCCTCTAGTTGAACAGGCGCTGGACTCTCTGGTGGGTATAAAGCCCCTGAATGAAGTAGGCAGCTTCTGAGTTTACACAGCTGGCCTGGAGCTCAGATACATATTTATAGCTCGTTCCAGCAGCCCTCAGCAGGCTTTAAGCCTAGCAACCGTGCCGAAACATCTTTGACTTGAGTCCTCTCTATCTCCATTCGTTATTACACAGCACTAAAAGTCAGAGCAGGGAAATCACTGCTGTGTTGCCTCTGGATCCTATAGACATACTCACTGCAATGCTCTGCATGCCTATTTCAATGCAGCAGACCACACATATAGTACAGGACAACTTGCCAAAAAATCCCAGGACGTAAAAAATGAATTTCATAGCTTAGCTACAAACATATGGTCAAATTCAGCCTGGTATGGCATGCAGGGCATCTGATGGAAGCTGGAGATGCTGGAGTGGTATGTTGAACAGAAGAACTTAGCATTTCAGATTCCAGTTGAGTGATTTATTCCTGCCCCCAACCACAAGCGTGTTTCTTGAGCCTCACTATTTTCCCAATGACTGTAGGGTTGCCGGGCCATGCTGTACCTCTGTACTTCTTCCATTTGCTTTTATATGTATTTCACCCACCCAAGAATCTGACCAAAAGCTTTACCATTTCTGGTGACTGTCTTTCTGTTTGTAGCAGAATTATTCCCTTCCCACTCCAAATAATGTAATTTCACTTCCAAAATCAGAATTGCCTGAAGGAAAGATGTGCAGCAGTAAGTCTTGTGTCACTGCAAGATCCCAGCTCTGCAGGGGAATGGAGTGTGCATTAAATATGTCCCTAAAAGTCACAACTTCCAAAACTTCATGGTTTTGTTTTGCTTATCTGCATTACAGCAGCAGTTCCAGCCGAAATAAAGGACCCATGAAAGCAGAGCAATGACCGAGTCTAGTTACACTGTTCCTGTCTTACAGATTTAATAAAGAGAGACTTAAAGCCTGGGAGAGTCAAATAATTTGCCAGAGGTTATACAGCAGTGTCGCCCAATTCAGGGAGGCCATCAACCTTGTTGCCCAGCTCAGTCCTGCTTCCCCCTCTATCAGCATCATAGGCATTGCACAGCTTTCTGGCATCACTAAATTGTGTCTGTGGATGAAAGAGAGAGCTGGTTTGTACCTTAATTTTTTCATTTCCTTCTGCTTATGGCTTTACACATAGCATCAGCCTTACTGATAATTACCCACGTCACTACTGCTGTCAATGCACAGGTTTATGTGGCTGTCACAGATGTTCCTGGGTCCAACTCCCCTTCTTGTACGTTCAGAAGCAGAGCCCTTTAAGCAGCTTCTTTGCCTGCTTGATTTTGCTCTGAAACAGGTAAGGGTGTGCATGATCCCCACTGCATCTCAGCTGAGCGGAGGTCAGGACCTGAGTGAGGAAGGACTACCTCTTGCCTGTCACTGCTGGAGTGAGTCAGAATGAGAGATTGGCTTAAATCCACCTTGAAGATGGCTTCAACAATGAGACTCACATGCTTGGTCACAGGTGAGAGGCCATTCCTTGCTCTACTCACCACTACCCATGTTACAGAGATGAAGAGGCTTAAAGTCACCCAGGAATCTGCTCTCTTCAACCACAAGGTCTCAGGTGGTTTCCTGTCACAGTGCAAAGTCCTGCATAAGGGAGTTTGTTGCCACTGAGTGCATGTGTGTTCTGTGTTTTAGGGTATGAGTTTCAGCGTAGATGCAGGCTTACGTGACCTGTAAACATGCCCTTATACAGTGACTCTCCTGCTGACATGCTCAACTTGCAGGCAGGATGGTTTACAGCTCTGCTTCCCTTTTTGGGCAGCTAGTTTTGCACAAGTGCACTTTTACATTCCAGGATAATTTAAAGTAGTATTTACTAGAAATGTGGCTTAACCTTATGTTATCACTTCAATATACACACATGCTCAGTCACACTTCGAAAAGAGTCTGAGAAAAATGGAATATAAGCAATGTATGCCTCGCTGGTATAATAAAGCATCAAAAAAGGAAAGGACCAGCTGTTTAAATCCTGGGGTCTTCATAGTCCTGGATGGCAGCTCATGGAAACTAAATGGTATTGCCTCACATTAGCCTGCTTCTGTCAAGCACTTGGCTAGTGAGCCTGTCATAGAGACAGAAATATTTGTGTACCACTTTACGGACTCAGCTGCAGGACCACAAGTGTAGCAGCTTTCCTTAGTGATGTGTGTGTTAAAGCATAACTTATATTTTCAGCATTTTCCTGTACCTTTTGGTGGGGAATTCCAGGTTTACCTTTTGTATGGTGCCCTTCTGAAAATTGCCCCATTATTTTCGGCATTGGCATTGTAGCACAGGATTGCAGAATGGTTAAGACTGGAAAGAATCTGTGAAGATCATCTAATCCTACCATCTAGTATGTTCTCTTTCAAAGCACAACACGTGCTCTAAAAGCACAGAAAAGTAGGACTGCAAAGAAATTATGATTTTAATATAGCCCTCTACCCACCCTGTATTTCCAGTGCGGTAACATGAGGAACAGTCTGTTGATTTTCCTTAGTCCCCTTTATTACTAGTATGGTCACCAACCAAACCTCTTCACTGTTTATTACTCTGTTCATGCTTTTCTCCCATTCATTTGTATTTTCATTCATGCAGTATTTCAAAGTAATCTTGTTTTTTTACCAATGCATACTTGGAAAAACAAGGATAATTTTGTTTAGATTGGCACAGTGAGAGGAACCTGTTGAAAGCAAAGCATCACTACCTCTTGTAAACAAAAAGTATGTGAAAAACTTGCAAACTGGGAAAATTTAAAATGCATATGTATTAAATGTGCATATATTAGATTTATCTGAAGTAGAAACAGAAATATGCTTCAGTCATGAATACTCCATCTTGGGAGTCAAGCTATTGTATATTTTTCAAGTAAGCTGCACATTTTGTAGTGAAAGAAGTAAACATGTTTGTCTTTCTTCACCCACATCAGTTTTTAGGTATATTGAATCTGTAGCTGCAGGGCACCTTTAGAAGAAACATTAAATAAGCCTCTAGTGAGGTGGATTTATGGGGAAATTTCGAGTGTGAATGGTATAAGACTGATGATAAATCTAATTTATCTCATGCATCTGCAGTTTTACCATGTGGTTATTACTATTTTATTTTCCAAGTGCAAAACTTATTTTCCATTGTCCATGGAAATCTATTTCTGTTGCTATTCTGACCCATGCAAATAAGCAGACTGATCTGCCGAGAGTGCTTTGCACTAAACAAAATTGGATAATCAAATATGACTGCAGTGTATTTTTATAGTGTATTGTTGGAAGTGGAAGCTATAAACTATTTACCCTCTCTGTGGAAGTCTGTGACTATCTGATGGAAAAGAATAATATGTGTTTAAACAGAGTCCTACTTAATGAAGGCGAGATATACATGACCTGCAAACAGTCAGTTGTCATTGTTTTTCCTCATCTCCTAAGGGGAGAGGGAATTTAAATTGCTCATAAAGTTTTATTGTCTGTAGCTGTTGTCTCTATGGCAGCTGCAGGAAGCTCTCTAACACGGCGAAAAATGTGAAAACAGTTTAATAAATAACTCATCTCTTGCCATTTTAATTAATCCCTGCTTTGCCTTAGCATCTCTGGAGGGATATATTTTTCCAGATGTTATAGGTACCTGCAAGCTAGCTTACAGTCCAAAAGCAGCTCCTCTGCCCTCCAGGTCTGTCTGTCTTGCTTATGATAATAAGGCTACTGGACACAGCACTTTCAAGCAAATCGGAGCTCATCTTGGCTGTGTGAACACAGTGGCTTTTTTTCTTCTCCGTGTGCTTGACTGTAAACAGCAGAGAATTTGTGCCCATGAGCCTGAGCTGACTGGCAGGGAAAGGCAACATCTCCTCAGCCCTGGCTGGCCCTCCTGCTGCTTGCACTGGCAGCACTGGGGGTCACGCTGTGCAGCTGAATGGCAAATACCAAATAAGTTATAACAGCTAGATGCCAAATAAAATAAGATCTCTGAGGGATCAGCATTTCAGGCTTCACAGAGTCTTCATCAGGTGTTGAACTGCACAGCAGCTGTGTGTGTTGCACTTATATTTTATCAGCATTGCTCATCAACGTACCTCTTACTTTCACCTGAACCACCTTTGCATTAGCAGGACTGCTCACGGAGCTAAGGCATTGCTGCTGGTGAACAGATAAGACAAAATCTGGCACATAATGTGCTGTTGGGCACATTATATCTAGAAAATATCCATGTCAGTGTCAGAAGAGCCTGCAAGTGAATATCGGTAAGAATAAATTTAAGAGGGATTAGTCTGGCCCAGACCAAGGAGAACAAAGACTATAACAAGACAAAATGACCAGTAGAAAGATAAATTCTGTGCTTTATAAAGTTTAGTTCTGGTAAGCTGAAGTATTTTTACTAATACAGATAAGAAGGGCTATATAATAATATTTTCCATGTTACCCATAAAAGACCAAGGAAATAGGAAAACGGACAATTGTGAGTGGTGTTCGTTATGAGTATGTATACAAGTACAGATGCTAACACTGCAAAGATAGACTCCTGTGTTAAAAAAAGTGAAGTCTTCATATTAAGCATCTATTGCAATGATTGATTTGGCTGTTGCTTTAAGGAAGTAAATATTGCAGTTTACACTAAGTAGTTTATCTTGCCTTTGCTAAGTGTTGTTAATTTTTAGCAGAAGTGTGGAACCTGTAGTCTGGAAACATTTAAAATGATTCCATTTAAAAGGGCTTTGACCTTCTTTTACTTCTATTCTATGTATAAACTACTGGAATAACTGACTATAACTGAATTTATTACACAGTTACCTCTGGTTGCAGAAGTTTATAGTATAGGCAGGGCCTTAGAGAATAATAACACACCACTAATGGAGCACTGTATTCTTTTGAGAAACATTTCAGAGAGTTCCTTACATTAGAAAAAATTATGGCATTTAGGTTTGAACCATTAGCATATCTATGCTGGTTTTTTTAAAATGCATTTTCTTAACTGATACTTAATACCACATATAATTGCATTTTCCTTAGTTTTTCTGACATGGTTCCTATTGTAACTTTGTAAGTAATAAGTGTCTTTAAAAAGAAAGGTGGGAAGAATATGTTAGTACAGGGAATTAATCTTGGCAGCTTTCTTAATACTTCTCTGAAAAATGTTCAGCAAAATAGTTTAAACTGTACAAATCTTGGGCTGTAGTGCTGAAAGCTAATTCTTCTTCATTCATAAAGCTATGGCTTGACAAAAAGAGTGCATTTACTCCAGTGTAAGACAGCTGGAGCTGGAGGTAAGTTCTGGATATGAATTGAGTAGATGATCTGGTAAAAGTATAACAGTCTCTTGTGCTAATCTTGCAATTCCAGCTGTTCCAGCTGTGGAGGCACTTTCCCCTTAGCCTGTATGACAGATGACAGCTAAACATTGTTTATATTAAAAAAAACTAAACACCGTCTCTTGTACAATATATCTCTGCTGGCGTGAGATAGCACTTTGTCATTTCAACATCTAATTGGCATCACTGTTGCTGAATATGCAATTTACAATAGAGAGGATATGATTTTGTTATCCCTGTAGTTGTCTGGGTTATTAAAAAAGTTTGATACCTTTAATAAAATTAAATTGACTTTTCTATCCATATCAGCAGCAGAGCTAAAAATGAGATTGCTTTGTACTACAAGGTTTCCATTTTTTTTTTTTCCCAAGGTGTATAAGCAGGACTGTTATTGTTGGGCTCAGTCTGGAAATCCTTACATATAGCCCAACTCTGCTCTCAGTTTTACCAGCCTCAGTTTTGCAGCCACCTGTGGAGCTGCTTTAGTTTTACAGTGAGCAGAATCTAGCCCCAGGTTTTTGCTCAGGCATCACTTCTCTTTGGCCAAACCCTGAGCATTAGAAGCTTCTTCAAACTTCGCATGGCTTGTCCTGAACCAAAAAGAAAGCATTTTGATTCAGGGAACCTGTGTTAGTTCAAGCCAGGACATCTCCTGCCATGTACCCTGTCCAAACAAGGAGAAATGAGCCTCTTGGGGTCTATGTGACTGTAACTGTTCACAAGTGGCTGAAAGATGACAAAAATGCAGGTGATATGGTCTGCTTGTGTAGGCTTGGAATATCTTCCTTGCTGATTGTGCTATGAATATAACTGTTGATAAATTATGGTGTATTCTTGTATCAAAAGATACTGTCTTTGTGAAGTGTAAGAGTGTGCTATCAGTAACTGTCATTAGATGCAAAGTTTCACACTAAATGAGCTAGAATGACCCGTTTGTTCATTTATGCCAAAGATATTAATTAGTTGGAATTTCATAGGCAGAAAGAGCCTCTTTGCTCATCAGCTGTATGTGACTCCTTTCTGATGTGTACAAAACACAATTCATATGACTGTGTGTCTGTGCAGACAATACAGTGCAACTTTGAGGTTGTCTAGATAGAGGATGTTCTGTGCAAAATGAAAAAATTCTTAAAAAGTAAAATTTTCAGTGGTGCTTCCAGGGCAGGCAAATGCAAAAGCAGCACTGGTTGTTCTGGGCCAGGGGCTGGGGAGAATGGAAGCATGCATGAAAGAGAGATCCCTGTGCTGCCCCACATGTGTGTGTGTCATCCCATGCTGGGAGCAGAGCCTGAGGCTGAGTGGGCCTTTGGTCTTGCACCACTCATTTTCAGTCCTCAGCCTTGTCCTAGATCTTGTTCCTAGCCCTGCCCTTAGCTTGGGGAATGCACACTGCGTCACTGGAGGTCCTCGGAATCCAGTGTCTCATCTCTGACAATGAGATAGGTCCTCCTTGGAGAAAATTTCTGAAACTGCAGGTGTTATTTTCTCCTGCCTTTGTTTAGTCACACTGAGCTACTGCTTCTGTTCTCCAAGATATGCTACTACCTGCATTGAATCAACTCCCAATTTTGATGCAGATGTTTGAACTAATAACAACAGATGAGGAGAAGGCTGAGGTTCTCAACAACTTTTTATCTTCAGTCTTCACTGGCAACCTCTCTCCCAACACCTCCCAAGTTAAAAAACCACAAGGTGGGGACCAGGGCAGTGAAGTCCCTCCCGCTGTATGTGAAAATCAGGTTCATGACCTCCTGAGGAACCTTAATATACATAAGTCTATGGGACCTGATGAGATGCACCACAGAGTCCTAAAAGAATTGGCTGATGTCATCACCAAGCCACTCTCAATAATATTTGAGAAATCCTGGCAGTCAGG
>VWZO01014443.1:119498-199379 GCA_013396975.1 Bucco capensis
GGGATGTCCCTGCCCAGTGCAGGGGGGTTGGACTAGATGACCTCCAGAGGTCCCTTCCAACCCAAACCATTCTGTGATGCAGCTGAATCTGCAAGGAGCTGTGCTCAGTGAGATGCTAGGCTCCTCTCTCCTGGTCAGACATTTAGGAAAATCTGGATCTTGGGTTCTTCTATCACATGTTTGTAATGTGGTCTTCTAAGAGTATTATGTTTCTGCTATGTTGTCGTTGTCATCGTTGTGGCTAGGCTTCGTGAACGAAGATCCAGGGAGGGCTCCACCCACGCTCCTCATCAGCGCCTCTTCCAAGTGTGCTGATAAAAAGAGGATAGCGGATAGCACCCTCAAGCCTGTGCAATGGATTTTTTTTTTAGGTGAGACACAGCATGCGCAGAGCTGGATCCACCCTTTAGTCCTAAGGTTCATCTGCCAGGGCCTAGCAAGCTTGGACACTGGCAGTGAAGTCCTTAGGATGGAGGTTTAACCTCTTAGATGGAAGGCCTTACAGGGCTAAACGAGCTCCATCTGACCAGGTTTGGAATCAGAGTTGTCCTTCTCCTAGGATGACTGCCAGAAGGCTAATGAGCTCATCCTACCCATACAAGGATTATAGGAACATGGGTATCACTCCCCACACTTTACCGTGGGCAATGAGTTTAATGCTCCCTCTGCTGTCGGCACAGTTATCGCACCAGGGGCCACAGGAGACACCAAGTGATTTTCAGACTGTGCCTGGCTATGTTGTAAGATTTGGTAAAAATATCATCCCTTGTCCTAACATGTGGTAGGTAAGTGCTTTTTCCTGTTGTCATGGGGACTATAGCAGGGTGCTGCTGGCAGAACTTTGTGAAATTTTAAAAAGCATTTCCATGTATATAGGCTAGAACACTATGTCCAGTCACAGGTTTTGATCTCATGTGTTAGCATCATTTTGATGTTAAAGGCCTTTACAGAAATGTTTTTAAAAGGAATTTCCATTCCCTCTGCTCCTATTAGATTTTGAAATTAAACTTATTCAGGATTGATAAAATGTTTAGTCTCCAACTAGGGATAAAAGCTTGATAAATGAAATTGCTGGCTGCTAGATCAAATCATGTGCCACTGGCTATGGCTGGTGTGTTTAATATGAAAATCTCTTGTGATGCATCTGGCTACCAGTGTGACCCTTCACAGACAATTAATTCTCTTCAGGGAGGGGGAAAAAAAGTTTAATTGCTCTATCTTCTTTTAAGAGGATAAAGCCCACTCCAGGAAAAAAGCCTTTAGAATCCAATAATCCTATTCCCGTGCTGGCAGCATGCCAATAAATACTGCACCACTTGCATGGAAAGATGTGACGCCTCCAAAATATTTAATACAAAGGGTTCCCCTCTTTCTCTGCTGGCTGGAGTCTGAAGGACCCTAGCATCTCAGAGCTGTGTGTCTGCTTGAACTAGGAGACTGATGACGATTTGTTCAATGTGTTTCCATAGGCATTTGCATTTCCTCCTCATTCTGCAGTGCTGTTTCCCTAGTTGATTTTTTTTTTCTCTCTCTCTGGTGTCTGTAGGCTGCAGCCATCACCCTTCTAAGCCTTTCACAGGCATCAGCAAGACTGCTGTATTTTCACAGCATGGCTTATTTGAAAGTATCTTTCTCACAAAGACACTGGTCATGTTGGTTTCTGCCCCTGTTTATAGCCCTGGTTGGTTCTAGCTGGATCTGATTCAATGACTCCATACTCTGGAGGATGCTCATGTCTGAGGTGAGCCTTGATGTTGCCTGCATTTGTCAAAGCACTTTTTTATGGTGTTGTTCCTAACATGGTAGAGTCCACAGATCTTGACTGTAACACTGCTTGGCCAGGTGGAAGGAAATTGGCCTCATGCTGAAGGTCAGTGCTGGAAACAGTTGGAAAGAAAACTGAACTGATTTCACTGTAGAGCTGCAGGGGCTGGTAATTTCAGCTCAGCCTAATTGGCTCACTCAAGAAATAGACAAATAATTTTGTTTTAGGCTGTAATCTTTGTTATGACTATTTGTATGATAATTTCTAGTGTTTCAGATTTGCATGTGAGACCTAAAAGACCAATGCTCCCTAAAACTCAGATAAACTCCAAAGAATCAAATTAACAATCTAATGGTGAGGCAGAGGGTGCTGTATGTTGGCAGGCTGAGAGGTGAAAGCTGATGGATGCAAATTAATGTGGTAAGTAAAATGCTATTTTTTAAAGGTGTATATTTTCCCACTGGTCAGATCACACATTCTCAGTTGCTCAGAAAAGAAGACTGCATAGACTGCAGAGCCTGAATTCAACAGGATGGTTAACTACTTACCCACCTCTTATACATATGTAGTTGTATCAGGTATGCCAGAAATCAGGTATATGCTTGAGTAAGTACATTACTTTACATTCCTAAAGATAGCTATGTGCTTATGTGCTTTGCTGGATCTCTTTCTTTGCCATCTGTTTGTTACTGAGTTCTGTGCAGGGCTTGCTAGGTCAAAAGCAGTGGTCTGTGGTTAATCAGTAATCAATGGTTATGCAGGGATTAGGCTCTGGGCTTATGCTTTTTTCTGAGAAGCAAAGACTCTTCTAGGAGGAGAAGGAGAAGAGAGGAGAAGAGAATGAGCAGTGGAGCCTGGAACATGTTGCTGAAGTTGGAGGGGAGATGGAGAGGTTGCCTCCCAGCAGTGCTTGCTTTTCTTGGGAAGTGTGTCTAGTTTCTGTGCAGGAAGGTTTAAGAAGGCCCAGAAGCACAAAAGGAGCAGGAAGATGAAAGAGCATGGAAACAGGGTGAACTGCTGTCTGAAAGCAATGGAAGGAAAAGAGAGATCAGGTTATATTGATGGGGAAGGCAAGAACAACCCAGTGACCAAGATACCATCCCTTTCTTGCCTAATTTCTTCACTTGTGCAAGGTTCAATTTACACTTGTAAATCACTGTCTCATTTTGACTATGTGTTAATTCTTAACCCAAAGGCTTTTGTCCCGTGTCCTCCCCTCCCCCCATCCCCCCTTCTTTTTTTTTCTCCTTTGTCTGGACAGCACAGGGTGGTAGGTGTGTTTGAACTGTTCTGCATGGATGTCTGGCATGTTCCTTGAAGATAAGTGAGCTCCTTTACCAGGTCAAGTACGTATTATCAACACTCTAGCAAAAGGATTGTGAAGACACAGGAGAAAAACAACGTATAGGGAAATACCTGGATTAGATGTGTTTCTTACATCCTGAATTCTAATTCACCAATCTGTTGGTGGCTTTTTGTTCTGCTCTTGATAGCACCCGTTCCTCTTTGTCCAATGGCTCTTTTCATCATATAGTTAATTTATTATAGAAGTCTCCTGGTATAAACAAACATTAGCAGTTCTGTCAGAGGGCTGTTTTGGATGAAGGTAAGCAGGCTGTGTGAAGAGAGGAGATGTTCTTTTGTTTGTCCATGCTTTGCAGTGTGGATTTCACACTCCTCACTCTGTTTCTGTGGAATTTGCTGCCAGATAAACTCCTGTCTATTGGGTTGCCTCTAGAGTCTAATCCTCCACTTAGTAGCATCTCTAACTTGCTTGACTGAGAAAAAAACCCACCTCTTTAAAATATGTACTGAGTGCAGTACTTTCGTGCACATGGTTTAGTTGCAATGGACAACCTAGAAAATTAATGCAAATCAATTGCATACATGGCTTTAAAAAGGACTGGTTATGCTAACCTGAATATGGGCAAGCATTTAGAATTTAAATAGCCTAACTTCAGTTTTGTGAGATTCAGAGTGAGCTCAGCTGACATTTGACTTACTTGAAGAGTTTTGCTGGTAACCATGGAAGTGAGGGAAAAAAAGACCCAAACCCTTAGCCCCTTGCTGACACAGGCACAGGGGTAAATTGCAGCCTCTGGAGAAACCCAGGCAGCCATGTCTTCCTGGTATTAGCAGAAAGGTGAAAACCAGCAATGAATGATAGGAGCCTCTAAAACTGTTCTGGGTAGACCTAAAGATAACTTCACCGTCACTCCTGGAGATGTGTCACTTTTGGTTATTCTGGCATAGCATCATCTAGGGCATATTCCCAGCCAGCAGTCCCAAACACAACTGCTGTCCCCTCCTCAGGATGTTCCTATGGGCAGCTATTTGACCAAGCAATTTTTTTTATGCTATATTTAGTTCTTTTTTATCTTTCCTCACTGTCAGTCTCTCCAGCCCAATAATCATGTTTGCTTCTCTACCACAGCCTCCATATCCTGCTGTCATTCTAAAAATGCTTCTGTGATGTTAAGTCTTTTCCAGTTATATGATGAGAATTAATTTATTCTGACACAGCCATGAAAATCTGATTCAATTCCTTTTTTTGGTATCTCACTCACAGTCCTTGATCACAAATCAGCATGAGTCAGAATTTCCCAGGTTATTATTTCCTCAGAAAGGCTGATTGCAACCCTGTTTTAATATCCTTTTTCTGACTGCAGTGGAGCTGAGCAGTCAAAGCTGCAGTGATTTTATTTGGAGACTTGTCTGTTGTTCTGACATTCAATGCCACGGGTGGAAAAGGTAGAACCAAAAAATATTCCATACCAGTTTTGGTGTTACAGTTTACCATCATCAGATGAGTCCATGCTGGCACTGTGGGATGAAGATGACTGCAGAAACTCTATTTCTCTGGACATAAAGAAATCTTGGGTCACCGGTGCACAGGGAACACAGTGGCTTTATCAGCTTGTGCCAGGACATGAGAATTTAATAGTGATGGGTTTTCAAACCGGCCATATTGTGCTGAGATCTTCTGCCAAAACAAAGCATCCTGAAATGTTCCAGATAGGTAGGTTTTGAATCCTTTTGGGTGCAACTGGTTGAATGAGTAGTTTATATGGACCTACTGAAAGTAGACCAGAATGAAAAATAAGTGGAAAATGCTCACTGTGGAACCCTTATAATTCATTTATTCTCTCCAATATGTTTGTTTCTCAATTTTTTTTATAGAGGCCAAGGCCATGTTTACTGCCCATTGAAAGAGTGGAGTGCTCTCAGTCTGTTTTTCTGCATTGGACTGTGTTGTGGCCAGGAGGGGTTTGGAGGCATGAGGAGGCTTCCCTTTCCTCACACAGAGCCTCTAGCTCTGGAAAAAAACACAGGAGGAAATCCTGTTTCCACTCACCATTGTATCTCTCCTTCTGAAAGATAGGTTCTCATCTGCGCAGCAGTTGGAAAGGCTGCTGAAAGGAGCAGGCATTGCTTCTTGCAGGTCACAGGAGTCAGGCAAGATCCCTGAGCCTGCCCCAGGGGGTTTGTTGCTATACGAATTCAGTGTCCAGCTTTGAGAACTAAGGAACTATTTCCATGTTTTCTGTTGATTGTTGCAGTTTCCTTTTGTGGTTCTCGTGGATTCTTCAAAAAGGGCAGTAGGAGCTTTAATACCCACTTCATTTGTTATTTTTTTAATGTGAAAAGAGAAAAAAAAAGCTCAGATAGAGACTGGTCCATTATTTTTATGAGGGAAGAATATTTACTAGGATGTAATTGTGCAGGAAAAGCAACCAAGCACTGCCAGCAGGGGAAAACCTTTATACACTGGTGTGAGTACATCAGATCAATAACTAATGAATGGTTAGTAGGAAGGGACAAGAAGTCATCCTTAATTTTAGTGGGAAATGTTTCAGCTCCTAGTTCAGGCTCAGATTTCTCATCTTCCTGAGATAACTCTCAGAACTGATGGCTTTCTGCAGGATGGAGATACAGCTTTTCTTCCTGACAGGGGGCCATGAGTTTCAACTCCTCTGAGTTATTGGGCTCCTCATGCGCTAAAGTGGGCAAGCCAAGCTACATCTCACAGAAGTGCTTTGGCTTTGCTTGACTTGTGTGCCTTGTGACTGTGTTTCTGGCAGAGACATGAGTTACTGTTTCATGATCAGATCTTTGTGTTGTGTTACATATGCCAAGGGCTGTGCTGTGATGCTCCTACCCCATTAGGCACAACAGTTATTAAAGCTTAGGCGAGTGAACTCAGTTTTCCCTAAAATTTCCAAACAATTCTAAGTATTATTGCTGAAATTAGGATAAGATGTTGGTATGCTGAGCAGAATGAGTGGCCTTTGTGAGGCTCATCCATTATTAATTTGCTGTGTAATTTCCCTTAATTGACAAGGTGTGATTGCTTTTTTGTTAGACCCAATTGCATCTTCATACTATGAGCAGAGATGAGACTCTTTTGTCTGCATTATTATGAATTTCCCATTTGGGAAATGGGGATGCTATAGATTGGAGATACTGCCTGAGAGCTCACTCATGCCACAGAGACAATCAGATGCTGAATAAGCAAGAAGTTAATTCTTCCTTCCCTTTCTCCTTTCCACATAAGGGCTAGGTTTGCTTTTTGCTGGAGCTTTGCTGCATAAAGGCTGCAGGATGGAGCCAGTGTGTGCTGTCACAACCTTTGACATGTTAGAAGACAGCTTATGGTGGCGGGGGGGGAAGCCTTCTCTTATGGTGGTATCTGCTGAGCAAGCCTGCAGTGTGTCAGGGGGTCTGGGGAAAGCTGAGTGCAGAGGTACCAGCCATATGTTAAAATACTAGAAAACCAACTCCTTGCAGATGAAACAAATGTAGTACTCTGATTTAATATAACCTAATAGTTGTGCTTCAGATGACTTATAAGGAAGAACAAATCAGTATACTTTTCATTAAAAACAAGAGTGATAGCATTATAAATATAACCGTATTGAACTCAAGGAAGTATAAATAACTTATCATCCAAAAGCATTGTAAAAATAATTATGATTCACTGCTGAACTCTGTTTTACAGTTTGTGAACTTTTTATGTTTTGCTTTCAAAAAGACATTTCTCTTCATCAAAGTTGTTGCAATTAGAAGTAGTAGAAATGACCCAGAAAATAGCTGAGTGATGTTACTTTTTGAGGATTTCTACAGCTGCCATTTTCATAGCATGTGAATAGTGATGCTTGGTGTTGGTGGAGAGGCTCCCGCAGACCAGAGCTCCAGCAATTGGAAATGCTGTGTTTTGTAATACACCCCCATTCCCCCAAAGCTACCATGATGTTGAATTCCATCCACTTTAAACAGAGCCTATGTTTAACAATAATTTAAATCATTATCCTGCCTGTCAGCTCGGAGTTAAGGGGCTATGCAACTGTGATTCTCTGTTTAGAAACTGCCTAGAATAATAACTTTCAGATGTCTCAAATATGCAGCACTTATCTATAACATCTAAATACAAATGTCTCCCTGCTGAGCAAGCCCGACACTGTTTACCTATTGTGTCCAAACCATTCCAGAAGGTTTGCTTGGCTTAGAGCGGAAGGCCCTATATCCGTAGCTCCGACAGTGCTGTCAGTGTAATGTTTTTCAACTCCTCCTCACCTCTAGGTGATTGCAAAGAAAGAAACAGCCTAAGCCCAGGGGTGACAAGTGAAGAATGTTGCTGCATGTGCATCCCCCTCCTGCCCCCACAGCAAGGGTAAAAGTGCATTGCAAGCCAGCCCACATCTCTCACAGACAGGATGATGCTCGGGCTGTTGGGTCCCTGCCAGCCTGCTGTGAGATGATCCAAATGCTGAATCCCACGTGCCCCGGGTGCGTTGGGGCTGGGCAGTCAAGGCTCTGTTGCTGGCCCGGGGGCCCCAGGCTCTTTCGCTGCGTGCAGACCTCACTGGGACCTGTCAAGTCTCATTGAATGTCAGCTCTGCAACTGGCTTGCGCCACATGCTCCCCCACAGCTACCCGGCTTGTCGAAGACAAAGCTGTGTGCCGTGCAGCTGGATGGCTCCACTACCACCCCAGGAGCTGCTGTCTGGGATGCGGGCACTCAGCATGTCCCTCAAGTGGCTGCAGGGGTGATGGATTGTGGTGTGATGCTGCCCTTGCAGCTCATCCATGAGTAATCAGAGCAGGGAGAGCTGAAAAAAGCCTCCTTGCCTTGCTATGACTGACCTGTGGCTTATGGGGGAACCCCTGTGTTTCCTGGGGGCTTTTCCAAAGGCAGGAAGTATCTCACACCACCCACACCAGGGAAGAGAGGAGCTCCATCCTTGTAGCTGGCATTGGGTCCCAAAGGCCTCTGCAGAATGCTCTGCAACCTAATGGGATATGCCACGTAGCCTCCAAACTTCCTAATGGGTCACAGAGACTCCCATGTAGTAGTGCTTGAGCTTTGCTTCCCCTGGGCACACAGAACAACACCCTTAGCACTGCCGTGATGCAGCCAGTGAAAATGAAATAAGGAGAAATGAGAAGCATTTAATTTATCTTTGTATCATCTTTGGTTCCTAGGTGAACTCTGAGTCATCGTCATCGTGGCTAGGCTTCGCAAATGAAGATCCAGGGAGGGCTCCATCCACGCTCCTCATCAGTGCCTTTTACAAGCGCACTGATAAAAAGAGGATAGCGGATAGCACCCTTAAGCCTGTGCAATGGATTTTTTTTTTGGTGAGACACAGCATGTGCAGAGCTGGACCCACCCTTTAGTCCTAAGGTTCATCTGCCAGGGCCTAGCAAGCTTGGACGCTGGCAGTGAAGTCCTTAGGATGGAGGTTTAACCTCTTAGATGGAAGGCCTTACAGGGCTAAACGAGCTCCATCTGCCCGGGTTTGGAATCAGAGTTGTCCCTCTCCTAGGATGACTGCCAGAAGGCTAATGAGCACATCCTACCCATACAAGGATTATAGGAACATGGGTATCACTCTCCACACTTTACCGTGGGCAATGAGTTTAATGCTCCCTCTGCTGTCGGTACAGTTATCGCACCAGGAGCCACAGGAGACACCAAGTGATTTTCAGACTGTGCCTGACTCTGAGTCACAACTCTTATTTCATACATCAGATCTGTGCAAATGTTATTGACATTCTTCCTGGGGCTCTCATCCCTTTCTTCTCAGTTAACTCCTGGATTACCTGTTGTCCAGCCCCTATAGCACTGCTGCTCTCCTCCTGTTACAAACAGCAAGTTTTCTGAAATGTATGTATTCTGGGCACTGAAAATTGCTGTTATTATACTATTTTTTCTTTTTTATAGAAAGCCTGGAAGTCAGACTGTTAGCAGGGGCTAGACAGTACCAAATTGTTTTATATGGCTATGGTTATGGAAGTAAGCCTTTCAGCTTGTCCAATTTGGACAGCACTGCTGATGGGCTACCTCTGCAGCCAGATTGAGCCCACCATAGTGTTCTTCAGAATAGCTGCAGTTAGTGAAGTGTGCATAGCATTGGTTGAGCTCAGGACACAGTTTCTTTTCTTTTTTTTTCTTTCTTTGTGGTTTTGTTTGGTTTGTGGGTTTGTGCTTTTGTTTTTTCAGTATAGGCTTCCTTGTAGGGATGAGGCTTGGAGAGGAGTCCTTAATAGCTTGCTGTCATCCCACGCAGGAAACCAGATCAGTGAGGCTCAGTATCTGATGGCTTTCTTCATGCAGCATGCCTACCTCTGTGCAAATGAATATACAGTCCAGTTTACTTGCTTAAAATGCCCAAATTGTGATTTTTTTCTTCATGAAATACTTACCTGTAAGCCAAGTTTTCCTGGTGGTGGTGTTTCTGGACAGAAGCAAGTACCAGCAAGTGGCTCCAGTGCCTGTTCAGTTTATTGGAGCTGCCTGTCCCACTCACCAGCCCCACATGGTGTTGCTCTAGTTGAAGCTCTGCCTGGGGAGCAGCATGGCTCTGCTGTGCTTAGGAAATTATCTGCTCTGAGGCCACCTTCCCACCATTCATCTTCCCACTAGGTATGGTTGGGGACTACATCTTTATGGGCCTGTCCTCATGTATGTCAGTATCACAGTGGTAGAGTATGGGAATGAGATCATCATGTAGGATCCATGGACTCTGTTCTCAAGCTGGCTTCTCCTGCACACTTTTACACCAGTTGCTTTATCAATGTCTTGTCACCTCCTCAGCAGCTCTTCACTAACTTTCCCACTGTTGTCCATTCCAGAGGGCTTGGAGCAAGTTAACACAGCAGAGAAATTTCATATGTTTAACCTGTTTATCCCCTGCTCTGCTGTGTATCTGCACTGCTTGTGTGTGACAGTTAAAAGCTGCCTATATCACTTACACAGAAACCATCTTTACCAGGTGTTCTCTTATAATGATTTGCAGCTTGGCCACATATGCAGGAAAATAATTTGCAGGCATTGGAGTTTCTTTCATGCTGTTTGTTGCTCTGAATTTGTAGTAGATGTTTGCTGCTCAGAGAGAGAGAGGACTGTGATCCCAGATGCTGGCATCTCGGATGTATGCTGTGAGAGATGACCAGTGACATGTTTCTTCCCAAGTAATATCCCGAGGTGACATGACAGCATGACAGACAGGTGGTGTTAGGTTGCACAAGCAACACTGCTGGCCAAAAGGGTATAAGCAGCTAGTGTGAACCCATGTGATCATGTCCAGCGAGTTTCTTTCGGGAGCCCAGGTTAGCTTCATTATTGGTGGTAGGAATTTTGTGCTACAATAAACTAAAAGTTCAAAGCTGAATTGACTCTCAGCTCCCTCAAAACACCCAGTACTCTCCAATTTGGTGTTTTGATTACCTGAGCCCATTTTAAATGATAACTGAATTGTCAAGCCTTCATGTTTCCATTTAGCTGTTCAAGTAAAACAATTTTAATAGCTATCCAGCTATTCATCAGGATTAGGCCCTGCTGGACTAATTTGGGCATGTGAGCTAAGTGCAGTGTGGTCCGAGCTTAGCTTGGAACATTCAGAGGCATCAAGAAGTATTTGCTTCAGTAACTCAGGCATGTTCCTCAGCCCCTGCTCTTCATGCCGCTGGCTGTGTCCAGTTCCAGGAGAGGAGGGCCTGGGGGAGAGCCACTCTCCTGTTATTCCTGGCCCTGATGGAAACAGGAAGAAGCAGAAAAAACAGCAGGAAGTATGCACTTTTGGAGCTCCCACTCCTGTGCTGACATGGATGCTGAGGAGAAAAGCATTTGCATACTTGGGTGCATACCCATGCATTCTGCCACAGGCAGCAGCACCTCTGCCTGTTACTCACTGAGCGCATCCCTATGTGCCCCAGTGGTGCAGCCTGGAGCAAGGTTTCACTTTGGTGCTGAAGATGCTGGTTTTCTGGTTGCTTCAAGGGTTGGTGATGCATGTGGGTTTCCTCTCTTGTCCATGTATCTGCACATAGACATCATGAAGTTTTGCTTACTTAACCTCCAGTATTCAGTGGGAAGATGCTAGAAAATGTTCTTTTAAAAAGAAAAAAATTTGAATAGGTTGAATGTTGAATAGGTTATGGTTGAAATGTTGAAGTTGAATAGGTTATTGTTGTTTTCATGCTCTTGCTGCTGGCTGGCTTTTCCCTATTCACTGGAAAACTTTGAGAGGATTCCTGCAGAAGGCTCGGGCACACAAACAAATTTTGATATTTAGTTTTTGGAGTAGTAGAGATCTGTCTGCTGTGATCCTGGCTACTTTCCTTGTAATCACTGAGATCTGGAAGTGGGAGCTGGAAATCCCGTAAGAATCTGTTTTCTTTAAGTACTTTGACCCTTTGGATTGGCTGTGGAGGCTCCTGGGACAGCAAAATTTGTGTGAGACATTTCGCAGTGTCATTTTATTTTTTATTTTTCTTTCCAGTTTTAGGACGTGTTGAGGCTGGATGGAGTTTAGTGAGGTAAAAGGAATGGTTCTCTTGTGTTTACTAACTGTTGCTGCTTGTTTCTTAGGCACCTTGGTTGCTTTACAAGGGGAGGCAGGATAGTATCTGCTTTCTGTCTAGTACGATAGTGACCATTTTGTTCACAGAATCATCTGAATAAAGATAAATTACTGAATCGTATATAAATCTTGATGGTGAGATAAAGCCCCCTCACTAACTGAAAATAATTGCTTTTTGAAGCTTTCTATATAAATATTTCTAACTCTCTCTCTATATGTATATATAAAAACAAACAAAAACTAACCCCCAACGAAACACTGTACAAAGACTGGAAATCTTCCAGACTTCTACCATTTTCATGAAAATCAAGGAGAAAGTAATATGTTAAATTGTTCACCTTTTTTTTCGGTTGTCTAGACAGTGCTATAGTGAAATAACACAGTGTCTCTAGCTGAAAAGGATATTCACTTAGGACTGCTGAAAAGCTCCAGAGAGTGGTGAGAGCAAGCTGTCCACTGTCCACCTGTGCATTATGTCTTGGAAGAGGTGCTGCAGCTGAGAGTGCTGTCAGCTGTCCATACTGCTCGGTGCTATCACTGAAGCAGATTCCATGGGAGGGTGGAGGAGTTCACCTGGGACCTTCAGCACATCCAGAAAACACAAATGGTGCAGGAGAATGGGCCTTCTTTCTGCTTCTCTGCAAACGAGAAAATTACCCATGTTGAAAGTAAAGTAAAACTGTGAAGGAAGGGTTTTAGCTTTTCTAGGTTACATTTTCATACTATTTTAAGGATCTGAAAAAAGGAGAAGAGTGAATTTGTTGTTGATTCTGTTGTCATGGGACTGTTCTCCTGGCCCTGTGCTTCCCTATGTTGCACAACAAGTACAAGATGCAACTTCTATGTAGGGGGAAGTGTGGTAATTCCCTTGAACACTTAAATAACTCTTGATTCCTCCTGTTGGACATGCAGTGACATGCTCTTGTTGTTCTTTCCATCACTCTCCCAAGGCAGGGAGACACCTGGTACAGCCAGGTGAGCCTGGGCAGAGCTAGAGCCGTGTGAAAATGTTCAGGTTTTCCCATCTGGGTGGCTCTTACTGCAGGGGCAAGTGTGAAGACAAACATGTTTTTACAGACTGTGTTCTCTCCTCACCCTGCTCACCAGGTGTGGGATGAAACCTTTTCAGCTGAACATGCTGCTATGCAGAGAACAAAAATCAGAGCAGGACGGGATGTGTGAATTTTAGGCATCCCAGAGTTCTGTAGATGTGGTCAGTAGATTCAGCACCATAACTCTGCCTACCAGCACAAAATGCAAAATGATCTACCAGGAGAACATTCAAGTATTACCAGGGTAGACCCTCATGTTGGGAAGCACATATGCACCATTGCAGTATAGGATGGTAGATGCCCTCAGTGAAGAACCAAAATCTATGTCAAGTGTCTCCTCTCTGTCTATCAGCATCATCTTAACTGAGCAGCAATGTGTTTAAGCCAGTGCTTCTTGCTTGTCTTTGGGGAGCCAAGATATACCTCTATATGTATACATGTACCTTCTATATGTATGTATGTACCTTCTATATGTATGTATGTACCTTCTAAAAGCAGAGACTCAGGTCTGAGCATTTGAAGTCACCAGACATGAAGTCTCAGATGATTTTAAGCTTCCACACGATGTTGGTGACAAATTTCACCATTGTGGAAATTTTAAAGCAGAGAGCTGGCTGGGAAGGGAAGGTTCATTCCAGAATTTCCTCCAAATGTAGGGAGTAAGAGTCCCCTGCATCCCTGGGAAGGCTCACAGGTATGTTGAAAGCACTTCTTGCTCATCCACAAGAAAGCTGGTGAAACAGCAAGGTCAGGGTGGATTGTAAGCAGCTGTCACTGTTTACTACTTAGTCTAGGACAGATTTATTTAAAGTTTTATAGGGCCATGTTTCCCCACATAAAACTGCGCAGATTTCCAAGAGAAGTTCAGCTGCTGGCCATCTGCTCCCCAGAGAAACATTTAAAAGGGCTTTTACTCCCTTTTAACACCTAAAATGTTTCAACATTGAGGCAAGTGTGGGATCTGTCACTGAGGGCTCCAGGCCTGGCGGGTATTCAGAGCATTGAGAGCTGCTTGCAGAAGGAGGACTTGAGTCACAGATCACAGAGATGAAAAGATGAAATGACCTTCTGAAGGCTCTGCAGGGAGAACAAGGGACAGGAATAGAAACTGAGGAGCCTGACTTTCCACCTCTTATTCTCAAGCGCAATTAAAACATAGCCTGTTCATATGGTGCAGTTGATTACTATAGATGTGGTAGGAGACCTGTGGAAGAGAAGCTTTGGGCAGGGCTGGGATCAGGAGGGGTGAGAGACTGGAGAATGGGATAGGACAGAGGCAGATGATTGTGGGTATGGAAAGGAGAGAACCTTAATAGTGGAAGCAGAGGTTGAAACCTCACCAAAAGCATCATAACAGAAAATACTCATTTTGCTCAGCTTGGGGAATCCATAAATTATTTTAGAGCACACTAATGAGACAACCTGCCTAGTGTTTCTAGCATGAAATCCCTGTTGTCTAACATATTTTTAGCTGTTAACATTTTCCAATCTATTGTGTAAGTAGATTCTTTTTTTAACATTTTTGGCAAACAGTGTCCTGGGAAAAGCCTGATTCCTCCATGACTTCTCCAGGGTCCTGTTGTCTGGGATCTTATTTTTCCTTCCTGTTTTGCATGAAGGTGCAGAGCTTTGAAAATTTCACTTCATAGTCTTGAAATGTGAATACCTTCCAAGGCTGGAAGGAGTCTCTCAGTTTTTGAGATTGAGCTTTTATTTCCAGTGACAGACAGGATGGATTTCTGCACTTTCTCATGTTGCCCAGAGCCTGATGTTGACTAATAGGACCAGAAATTCAGCAGGGATGGCAGGAAGCCCTTAGTGATGAGATTTATTCATGCTGTCCATGCATAGTTTCAGAACTGTACAGATAAGTTCCTGTTTGGGATGAGTGGAGCAGTGTTACAACAGGGGTGAATTTAGACCATTGCTTCTGAAGGCACAGAGCAGCTCTTTCTTTGAACCTCCCCCCAGATCTGTCTGATCAACAGTAAGCAATCTGTGCTACTTCAAATATTGCAATAATGACATGTAAAATCACATGGCTTTCTGTTGAAAACCAGCAGCAACTCCATTCTGTTTGCCTTTTGTTTATCTTTCTTAATAAAACAGAGGATTCTTCCTTGTTTTACTGGAATAGTTCCTTGCTGTCTAGAAATTGCTAGCTATTTTAAAAACAACAACAAAAAAAAGTAGCAAGATGTAGCTCGCTGTGTTTGAGATGATAGATTCCTGCAGAGCTTCTGCACTGACCAAACAGGAGGAAAAGTGAGGCAGACAGCTCACGGGAACAGGGAATGGGGGAGGCATCTGGAGAAGCTGTTTTGCATTCTAGTTGTTTTTGTGGCCGACTGGACTTGCAACCAGCATCTTCACAACCCACTCCCTTCTCCCCTGGATGCCTGGGAAGACATCAGAGACCATCACAGGTGTGCTACAGGGACAGCTTCTTCAAGACACCCAGGAGGGTTGGCTGGGCTACCAAAAAGGAAGGGTGCCAAGTGCCCATGCCCTGCACAGTGGGGACTCTATGTGGTCCAACTTCACCTTGGTGCAGCTTCGTCTTTCCCAATGAAGCAGATGGGGGCTTCAGGTGAGAGGGAGCTTTTTTGCTCTGCAGTTAGTCAGAGATCTCTGAAGCCATTTGCAATTGTAGTTAAATGGGGTAGATAGATGGACTTTAACCACAGCACACTGATGATATAGTAGGACCTGGTTACATCAGGGCTCATATTTTAAAATTCTTCATTCAGATCTCTAGCTGTCCATGAGTATAAACTCACATGATTAAAACAAAACTGATTTTAATAATTGAGTCACTCTTCCCTCTCTTCAAGGTCTGGGGTAGGGAAAGTGAATGAAACATTATTTTTTTTTCTTCTGCTCACTAGTTATAACCTTTTAATTTAACCAGTACTGTTTGAAATTAGGGGAGGGGTTTATTTTTATTTTTATATAAATGAAGCAGTATGTGAAAACAGTCCTTGTTTACCTCAAGTTTTGTAAAAGGCTGTTGGTTTTTTTTAGAAAACACAAATTTTGGACCAAGTTTTATCTGACAATATTTTTTTCAATCCAGGATTGCTTTGAACCAGCCACTTCTCCTCCTCTGTCCTTAAGTGCACTGTGGTGGGTTTCATAGAAGTTGAACATCATGTTTAAGCATCCATTAGGGGCCCTAACATGGCTCATCCCTGGCCTGTGGATACTAAGCAGGAGGGAGGATGTCCCAACTCCCCCTCTAAAGTAAAACCTGAAGACAGTGCTAGTACAGCACAGCATTTTGCACTTCTTTACAATGCTGCACGATCCTCTCCTTTCCTCATGGGCTCTGGGCATTCTCCTGGCCTGGAGAGCATCCACACCTTGGGAGCCAGCCCAGAGGCTCAGCAGTCCCTCCCAGGAAGGTCACTACTAAAGGATCAGGAAGCATTTGCTTGGCTTCTTAAGTGCCCTTTTCTAGATCAGAATTTGACCCCAGTTCAGGCAAAACAAGAAACAAACAGCTGCTTCCCCAGCATTCAAAGCACTGCAAGATTTTTTTAAATGGTTTCAAAATAAAGATGTTCAGCTAACAATTCATTTGAACATAAACATACACTCACTAAAGAAAAATCTTTGGAGAAATTCAGCTGCTGAACCACTGACCTCCAAGGAACCCCTAAATATAGTATTGTATGCAATGTGCCTCTTTTTGTGGGTGAGATATTAAGAGCTTATTTATTTATTAGAAAGTGGTTTACCATGTAAGTAAATTAGTGAGTTCCAAGGCCGTCTCCCAGCTGCCAGATGGTGGGAGGATGTTTATGGCCACTGTAAATAATTTCATAGCTTAATAAAACCACATTTTTTTAAATCAAGGGCTGATAGCTGCATGTTTATGGCGCAGTTGAGGATTTATCAATTCCTCCAGAATATGAGAAAGAAAACAAACAGTATTTCAGATATTTTAAAAATTCATTGGAAAGAAAGCCCCAAAGGTGTTCCTTGTTCGTGATGCTGTCTCAAGTCTGCATTGTTTTGGCTGAACTCTCCCAAGTCTCATCAGTAAGATTAGAAAATGCTCAGCATCCTTCAGGACCTAGCCCATGCATTTTGGAGACTCTGAAGACTGGGGCTTTAATGATACAGACAGTTTTCCCCTACATTGAATATGTATTTGCAGATCACTTTGCTGCTGCTGAATGACCTTTGCCAAGGTCAGCTTTAAATGACAGAAATCGGCTCCTTCACAGTCAGCAGGGCAGCAAGATGGAATAGCACAAGGCATTTGCTTTACGTTGTGACTAGAAGGTAATAAGGACTGAGCAGCACCTGTGAGTACCAGCAGAAGGGTGACTCTGGAGGGAAACCTGCTTCCCAGACAAAAATAGGACATAGAATGAAAACAGGACTGGAAGCAATTCATTTTTCAAGGCATATGTGCAGTGAGGAATTAGAAATCGGTGAGGTGACGTCAGAGCATATGTGGGATGCTCGGTATGATTTTTGTGAAAAGTCTCAGTGCCTTGGGGATGGATGAGCAGAAATGAAGTATTACAGATGCTTCATTTGAGCTCCAGGTCTATTTTCAGCCTTTGTGTGGATGGCAGCAGAGGGCCTGCAAATACCAGCAGAAGCTGTGGGCTGCTTCTGCTGTGGTGTGCTGTGGTAGCTGCACGTTCCCATGCTGCACTCTCCATAGCAACGTATTCTCCATTTAAAACCACAGAACCACCTGAATAGTTATGAACATTTACACTCCCATGTGCATGAGGGAAAACTGATGATGCTTGTCCTTGCTTTAAACTGCAGACTAAGCTCTAGCTTTTGGTCTGGAGTTGAAAGGCAGTTTGATGATGGGAGGAGTTTAGATGCATGATCTCACAGATGTCTTGTTCTTTTTGGCGAAAAGGTGACCCTTTTAAGAAGCACCTTGGTTTGGAACCAGGAGACTCTCCCAGGTCTACAGTAGGCCAGAGTTAGATGGCTTGACACAACAAGGTTTGCCCAGGCTAGTTGTACCAATGCTAACTACAATTAATTTAGGGCAAAATAATTTTTTTTGAAGTTTTGAGATAGCAGTGAATCCCAGTGAGACCCTGCCTCAGATCTGACAGGTTGAGATTTGGGTATTCTCATTGCAGGAGCAGTTTTTTACAGTGAGTGTTGTCCGGCACCATTCTGATCCTTTACCTTGATTTAGCTGGATTGTCCAGCCTTGAATTTAGCTACAGGGGGCTGCAAGCTCCAGCAAAGTGGTGGCAGCTCTGCAGTGCAAACAGGCAGGCAATGCATGGCAATGGGCAGGGCACTGAGGTGACCGGTGTGAAAAAGGGAAGGAGCCTGCAGGGCTCAGTGGCTAATACTGGCTGTGCCTAGCTTGCTTGTGTCTGTCCCTTGAATCATTCCTCTCTCGCCAGTTTCTGGGACTGGTGATACATGTGCTGATGATGGCTTTGAGGTGGTTTGGCAAGTACTGCAGTGGCTGAGCATCCTCCAAGTAAGTGTGTAGCTGCTGTTGAAGGAGCTGGCTCCTGCGGCTCTGCCTCCAGCCACCTGTGAAGCAGGCACACTGGACAGGATGGCAAAGGCACAGAGACCGTGACGTCATTCATGCCTCTGCTAAATGAGTTGGAGTGCTGGGGAACAAGAGTGCTGACATAGAAGATAAGGCAAGATTAAGAAATGTCAGATTTCTAGGGAGAAGAGGGTTTCCCAGAGGGGTGAGAGGTGGAAAAGTAGACCCTGGAGGTTACATGGGATAGCTAATTTCAAATGGACTGTGAACTCTGTTGTAGTGCTGGTGTTTCTGGGAAGGACCACCCTGACACCCTGAGCTGGGACTTGCTTCCCAAAACTGAGTGCTGGGGCATGCGCAGCAGTCCAGGAGGTCATGAGTGTAGAGGTGACTGTGTGGTCCTGGGAACAGAGTTGGAGGATGATGTCTTCTGATCAGCAGTCTTTGGGGAGTTTCTTGGAGGATTAACGTGGCACTGGACAGCATGAAGTGATGACATGAGCTGCACTGTCCCATCTTACTTGCACTCATAGGTGCTGCAGCCGGCTGGGCCCCAGGTGAAGCTGCTGTGTAGCACTGATATCCAGCAGCTTCACTTGCAGTTAAAAAACAACTGCTAATCCTGTGGATGTTTTGGTTGTGGTAGATGTAAAAGCAAGCCCAGCAGCCATCCAGTTATTTGTTTCGTTATTGAATTCTTTTTGCTTCATGTTGCTGATGCTGAAAATTCTGGGAAATAGGCATTCGGCACAAGTTTGATGGAGAAAGATAGAGCTACCTTTAATTGGAAGCTTCCACACCTTTGAGATCTTGTACATGGACGTGTGCCCCACCCCAAGGGATTACCCCTTTTATATATTTTATTAGTAATTAGCATATTGATATCTATAGCCAACCCTGGCACTAGATTTTCCAATAGCCTACCCCCAGTAGTTTTTAGTTCGGCTCCTCAGAGAGGGCCCATGTGGGGCTTGGCCCTCTTTGCTGTTTTGTCTTCAGGCTATCTGCAGGTGGCTTCTTCAAAACATGACGTCCTTGGTGTGGCATGGGAAAGTCCAAGATAGTACCTTAGAAACAGGCCTAGTGGCTCCTAATATGTGAACAATCCAGGAAGCTTCACGTAATTCTAAAAGTCCTAAAAATCTACAGAACACACTTAAATCTTCAGGCATCATTGCCCATAAATATGGTATTTCAAAGTGCTGCAAACCTCCCTCAGGAAGGAATTTGCATTGTTTGAGCCTGGGAGAACACGAGTGACTGCAGTGACTTTAAAATACCCGAGTGAAATGTTTCTGGCAGGAAAAGCAGTGAAATGCAGAAGTTGCTGTTTATCACCATTCCTACAGATTTGTACAATGATGGCAATCTCTGTTCATTTCTCTGCAGACAGGGCACTTTTTATGTGGCAGACAGCTCTCCCAGCTGTCAATGTGGCAGAGCTGTCAGGGCATAGCTGGCAATGTGGTGAAGGTGAATCTCAGCAATTCCTGGCAGGATGTGCTGTGCTGGCTATCAAGAAGCCCTCAGACAGGGACAATTTCCATTCTGATTGCTGACAGTCTGCCCCCCCTCCCCCCCAAGTAAAGTTTGTGTGGTATGCTGGGTGTAGGGAGAAGGCTGTAGTAACTTGGAGTCTACATAGAATTGTTTAGGTTGGAAGAGGCCTTTGAGATCATTGAGTCCAACCCTTAACCCAGCACTGCCAAGTCACCACTAAACCATGTCCCTCACCAGCACATCTACAGGTCTTTTACATACCTCCAGGGATGGTCACTCCACCATTTCCTTTGACAGCCTGTTCTAGTGCTTGATAACCCTTTGAGCACAAAAATGTTTCCTTATATCCAACTTAAATCCCTGGCACAACACGAGGCTATTTCCTCTTGCATTTACTACCTGGGAGAAGAGACCAACCCCCACCTTGCTACAACTCCTTTCAGGTAGTTGTAGAGAGAGACATAACATTTCCCCTGAGCCTCATCCTCTCCAGACTCGACAGCTCCAGTTCCCTCAACCGCTCCTCACAAGATTTGCGCTTTAGACTTCTCACCACAACTGAGGTTTCTCTTTGCTCTCATGACTGGTTCATGCCTATTCCAGAAGTCCTTATGAACCCCCTGGTTTACTCATGCCATTTCAGGGACTAAATGCCGCTCCCATTTTCCCTCAGACGCCAGCCCTCCCTAGCATTGCTGCAGCCCGCTTTCCGAGCCGGCAGCAGGGCAGGGCGGGAGCGGCCGGTGTCTGTGCACCACTGCGACCTAGTGGAGAGAATGACGCTTGGTCAGGGGCGATTTCACGGGCCTGGCAGCTGCACAAAAGGGCTGTTTAGCTCCAGTGCTCAGGGTTCATCTTTGCTTGGAGAGGCCGTGGGAGCCCCTGCTAGCTGAGCCACCAAGTGGCTGCAGTGTACCAGACCAGGAAGACACTCGCAAAAGCAGGTGGGGTTGCAAGTGCCTGTACAGTATCTAATAGGAAGAGTGAAAGAACTGGCAAGTGCATATATACAGCATCTCACCATCTCGGTCTGACCCCCTCTTCCCTGTGTTTATCATACCCTCTCACTGTGTTATGTCTAATTTGGGCAATAAGCTCCCCTGGGATGGGACTTGCCATTTTTAACTGCCAGGCACAAGGCACACCAAAGCCATCTTATAAATAATATTTCTATGCAGAGAGAAACTTGACGCTGGGACGTAAAGGGGTGGCTATGGCAACAGCTGTCTGGGTACTTTGTCCCATATGGACACAGAGCATAATGGGCTGGTAGCACAGCTTCAGCTGGGGCTGGAGCAGAGTGTGTACAGCTTCATGGAGCCCTTTCTGCACACATCCACTGCCTTCCTCCTGAACATAACTCATCTATACCCCTCTTGGGTTTTGTTGTTGTTGTTTTGGTTTGANGGCCCTTTCTGCACACATCCACTGGCTTCCTCCTGAACATAACTCATCTAAAAAAACAAGTCTAAATGTAAGGTCCTGCATCTGGGCANATTGTTTGTTTTGGTTTGTTTTTCTTTTTCCCGTGCTTGCTTTGATATGAAAAAAGAGTTACAGAACAGAAATACAGCCAATAGCAACAATTTCACCTCTGTTTTAGTTATTTGGATAATTTGAGCACATCATCTGCTTTTTCTTCTCATCTGGCTTTCAGAAATGTATAAAATTTTAGCTATGCACTTCCCCAGCACCATCCTGTGGTGGTCAAGAATGAATGCTAATATAAACTATCCAGGTTTTTACTCTGGTGACTGGACTACATCTGTGCTTGGTAAAAAAGGAAATATTCCCAGTTGCCAATGAAAAAATAAAGCATACATTTTTGAAGTCAAAGCTGTTAGAGTATCAGGAACAGTAGAACCATAGTGAGAACACAAAGAGAGAGAGAGACCATTTTACTCTGATAAACAGGTTCCAGACAGACCTGTTGTTTGTCCCAGATTCCTTAGACTGAGCAAGACATCACTGGTGCTTGTGATGACATTTCAGTTGATGTAAGCCCAGCAGTTTTTTTTATTATGTAGCAAGGGTTTGATAGTTCCCTACAACAGTTCAGAGTATGCGCAGAAAGGTTATCAATAATATTCTCCCTAAATATTGCTTTAAGCTTTGATGCTGAAGTAGGCAGAAGCTGAAAAGAAATGGCTCTGTTAGATGAGAAATCCTCGAGTTTGGGAGAGTCACTCCTATATTGGTTACCATAATTTGCTGTATAGGCTGGGTTTTGGGTTTTTTTTGCTGATTATAACCAGTTCAGTCTAATCTCCAAACCTAAACTTGTTCATGACAGTCTGGAGCTGAACTTTACCTTTTGCAAGCCATCAAAGAGTAGAAGGTTAATTACATGTTACCCAAACCAGAGAAGCATAGCATCAAGGGCTCAGAAAAATTGAGGGTAAAAACAAAGGCATTAGAGTTTAAAAGATTGAAACTTAGTAAGTGGATGAATGAACATTGGTACCCATTCCTAACCAAATTAGTGTAAAACCAAGGCATTACCATCAGGTAAGGAAAAGATTTAGAGTGTGTGTTAGTCAGAGAGAGTGACATTTGGCATAAGCTGGAATGTTAAATCCTAGTGAAAATGCGTTAACAGTAGAATAGGGCATCATGTGTCAAAAGGAAGCTGCTGAAATGGCAAACATCTGTCCTGGAAGTTCAGTTAGATGTCAAAGAAGTAGAGGAAAATCACCCTGCATAAAGTGAAGAGTGCCATTGTCTTACTCACCTACTGACCCCTCCTTGAAAAGTCTCAGGGACCATTAATATGCAAACCAGTTGCAAAATTAGGCATCTCTGCAGTGCTGGTGATATTGCTTCACTGGTGCAGTGTTTTTACTGAGGAAGCTGTGAGATGGTCAGTGCCTGGCTCCTAGCAGACAGCCAAGCTTTTCCCATCACAGGGGCTGTGCCCCAGTTGTAGGATCTAGTTTCCCTGAAAGACCATGCTCCATCTCATCCCCAGGATCCCAGAAGGACCAAGCTTTTTTGTGCTTAAGTAAGTGTCAGGTGGGGAAGGCAGAAAGAAGAGGAAGAAAAGCATTCCTTTGGGAAGATAGGATGCAGGGAGAGCAGGAACCTTTGGGAACCAAAGCTTCAGGTCCCCTTCCTCAGGAGTCTGAGGAAGGTTTGATTACTGGGGCTGCAGCTGTATTTAGCTTCCGGCAGCATATGCTGGATCTTGTTCTCGGTGTGGTCTTGTGGCTTCAACAAGGTTACGCTACCCTGACTGGCAGCCAAACTATGGCCCTCTGGCTTGATACTTGTTTATACTTTAAATTTGCAGCTTCAGAAAAGCCTCCTGTCTTTCTGTCTAAAACTTTTGAGGCCACATCTGATGATCTGTGCATTTAAATTAGCTTCACTGATAGCCAAGGTGTTGAAGCTTTCCCTTGGGGTAAGTGAGAGCAGAATTTCTCTTTTTCCTTATTAAGGAGTTAGCAGAAGCTCTGGTAAAAAGATTCAGCTCTTGATACCCTGAACTAAAGGAACCAAAAATAATTAATAGAGAAATTACCGGACTAATGAGCATTTGCCATGACACAATATATGAAGAATTTATTGAAGAGATGAATTTTTTAATTACATACCTTGGCAACAGTGGGCATTGAGTCTCTCTTTGATTCCCCCCTGGTTTTGTCCAGTCATGACAGCTGGAGTGACTGATTTAGGGTTGTATGGCTAGGCTTCGTAAATGAAGATCCAGGGAGGGCTTCACCCACGCTCCTTATCAGCGCTTTTTACAAGCGCGCTGATAAGAAAGAGGATAGCAGATAGCACCCNTAGGGTTACTGTTTCAGGAATTCTCCTCTGCTGTTCACTCCTCTAGCACAGTGTAATGGGACAGTGTTGGAAAGTGGAGTTTAGCATAAGAACTTTTTTGTTGTTGGTGGTGTTGTTTTGACATGGAATGTAACTTTTAAACCTTACCCTGTGCCCCTGATTTGGGACTACCAATATGCTCATCTGTACAACTTACTGCCTTTAGTGGGATATAAATGTTTGTTTAGATAAAGCACTGTTATGAAGTGGAGCAGAGCTAAACAAGTGGTGAACTTTTCTGAATTAGTGCAGGCTGCAATAATTGTGTTATTTTCCAACAGGCTCATCAAACAAAGCCTTGATTTGCTGTTTCCATGTGTAAATGGGAGAGTAAATCTTGCAGACTGCACGAGCTCTGGAATATGACTGGAATGGATGAGGTGTAGTGGCTTCACTGTTGTTTTGTACATGTGGAATATAAGTCAGAAATTTTTTGAGAGCTTCTTCGTGCTGGATTCTGGGTGGAAATTCTCCAAGAAAGAGATATTATAAGGAATTAAAACAAAGAAAATATTCTGGGAAAACAGCATTATATGCATTCTTTCAGAAATATTGTTGCTGGATCTTTAGGTGAGGATTCAGCTTGGAGAAAGAGAGACGATCTCTAAATTTAATTAGTCATGGCTAAAAAATTGAAACACTTTTGGCAAACTCTAGCTGTTTTCTTTCACTACTTTCTAAGTAATATATTCCAATTTTGAGTCTTGAAATAATATTTTAATCTTGAAAATGGCAACAGTGATTTCCAAACAACCCTCAGACATCAACTGGAGAAGTTCTCAGTCCTGCATTTAGTTGCTTTTATAAAAGGAAGTAAGATAAACTGAGTACTTTTTCAGGTTACTCTGAAATATGTCCAATTATTTTACTTTTTCTTCAGGCAGTTAACTGAAGTATTAAGTATTATCACTGTCCTTCACAGGTTGTGTGTTCTCTAGAAAATCTTGTGCTTCTAGCTCTGATTAGTGAGGTAGCTCTGCCAAACCAAACAGGACTACAACAAGCCCAGGAAGGCGATCGCCATCATTATCTCTGAGTTTCCTAGTTTCCTAAGGAAAACGGGGAAATATCAATTCAGTTCAATAAGAAGTGTTGCTGGATAAGATGCTGGACCTTGGGGAGACCTTGACAGGGACGAGGTGGTTGTTTGGTTATTGATGGGTTGAATTCTCCCTGGGCAGCTTGCTGTAAAATTGTCAGTGATGGCAGGAGGCTGTCGCTGGAAAACATGGGGAAAAGTTGGAGAAGGAGCCATCATTTCCACACCTGCATGAAGATGCAGGGGTAAATGAAAGCAATTGAAAAAGGATGATTGCAGGATACATAAATAACCTGAGAGGGAGGATGATGGATAGGAAAAAGGAAGAAGAAAGTACTTATTTGAAGAAAATTGCTATCAAATTATTCGGGGGATGAAGGGATGTTTCTAACACAGAATTGGCCATGATCACAGAGATGCTATGGAAACATTTGCACAGTAATGTAAAGAGGATTGGAAATAGTTGTTGGAGGGCTCATAGCAATCTGAAGGTAAAGGTAAAGCTTTACATGAAGGTAAAGTTGTGGGGTTAGCACTGCATGCAATGGCAAACTACTGTCTTACCTGGATAGGTGAGATAAGAGGGTTGAAATTTCTAGGAGGAAGGGAGGGTAAAAAGGATGGTAGTGCCAGGAGTAAGCGATGGAGTCACTGACTATGAGAAGAGAGCTCTACAAAGTTAGTAGACAACCAGGAATTGCAATTATTGCCATAATTTCCCATGAAAAAGAAGAAAAAAGAACTTTCCTACAGAGATATTTACATCTCAAAGAACCATAGGAATAAGTAATAATTGACAATTTCCAGGCAGAATTAAGTCTTACACAGGTAATTAAAACAAGTAATAAAAGACTTGCCAGCTGTAGAAAGGATAAGAGGAAATGGAAAGAAAAGGTGGTGCACTTTACAGAGAGAGGCAGGATTAAAATAGTGTTGGTATATACCTAAAAGTGATGATTGTTCTGCTGTTGTTTTCTAGGGGGATAATAATAGCTGATCATGTTGTCTAGCAGGTCTGGGGCAATAGAGGTGGAAATCATTGCACTGGGGTGGAAGTTCAGAGAGTTCATGTACATGAGTGGGAGATAGATTAAGGAGAGGATAGTGGGGATTAGGTGGTCACTACAAAACCCAAGGCACAGAATTTCTGCTCAGATCGTATTTCTCTGACTTCATAGAGAGTTAGAAAACATGAAATGAAACAGTCATGAACATAATAAAAGGAATCAGACAAGGAGGTGCCAACATCCAGAGGTGACTGTGGCAGTGGTTAAGCACATCTTCAATCTGAAAGACATATGTCATTCTTCAGGACTGCTGCTTGAGAAGGACAAGTTTATCTCAAATGAAAAGCCTTCCTGAATGAAATCTAAAATGTGTTGTTTCTAGCACAGATGTTGCCAGCACCCTGCAGACTCTCTCTGAACATCAGCTTTTGTGGAAAAGAAAACAAATCTACAACTGTAACACACATACAGAAGTTTGTTCTTTTAATCTACTGTCAGACTCTTTCAGAACATTCATATTTGCTAAGGAAAACAGTAATTTATTTCAATTTTATGAGGTTAGTTATGCTCTTTGTGCTGTTTCATATGTGCAAATCAATTTGACATGCTTACAGATGTTAGGCAGACTTGTATGAATGTTATGAACCAGATTGGTTTGAGGACTTTATTAGATAGCATGTGTTCCAAAACTGCAATTTATCAGTCAGTACTCAACCTTTGTACCTTCAACTATAATCATATTCATGTATGAGGTTATATGCTTTCATTCCTCAGATTTTATTGAAGAATATGAAGATGATCAGTTCAATTACTAAGCTAGCCTGGAAACCACAATTGTTCACTCTGTCTTAAAAACAGCTGCAATTCCCCAAACTCGGGGTTTGTATTTTTTCTTTCTGAATATTTCAGCTTGGAGGCTTGCAGTACATGAGCTCACATTGCTTTAGAGCCTAGATTTTATTTTTGTTTCTGATTTGTTTTGCTGTGGTGTTTTATCTGTACTATTGGTGCAGATAAAATTGACAATCCATGACAAGAAATCTGTGATAATCCCAGTAAAACAAGGGAGGTTATTTATATCCTTAGAAAAGTATTCTGAACAGATCTCAAGGGTTTCCTGAGATTCAGTGGCAGGACACCATCTGCTCTCTGCCTAATGGTACAAAGGCACAATTGCAGCAGAATTCAGTGCTAAATGACCATGAGAAGCCACTAGATTCGCACAATGTATTTACCGAACACCTAGCAGTTGATAACTAAAAGTCTAAGATTGTTTTCTTCCATCTCATTTTTAATCACCTGCCCAAAACTGAATCATGCAAACCAAATTGCTTTAGTGCTCTATCTTTCCAAGATGCCTGGAAAGAAATGCTGATTTTTATTCAAGTAAACACAACAAAAAACAAAGATGAGTCCAGTGAGATGTTTGCTAAGAACTGTCAATTTCCTCTCATTTCTGTTAAAGTGGCAGATGTTTGCAGCCTTGCAATTGGTTCCACAGCATCAATGGTCTGTCTTCTCCGTAAGCCAAAAATCTGGTGACAATTTTTAGTGTAAAGATGAATGATTTCTCCCACAGACGAACTCCAGCTTTGGGCTCTTTGGAACCCTTGGCTTGGATTTTGAGTTCTGCCCCTTGGTTATAGCAGAAATTCTCTCAAATCTTTCAGCAATGTTGGAAAAACACCTGAGTGTCTTGTCAGAAAGCTAATTTAGATTGTGGAGGTCACAGGCAAACAAATGCATTCAGTTGACTTAAATATCTGCCATTCCTGCAATGAAAATGGCTGTTATATCAGTTAGCTTGCCTTCCAAATTGCAATGAGCAGGAAGCCAAAACGCATGAAGCCATTAACTCCTGCTTTATCCATATGAACACACATGAAACTCATATTTGCCCTTCATTGACTGTGCAGTGATGCCAAGCCCGTGTGTTTTTGAAGGAGGAATTCTTGAACAGGGATTTCCATACTGTCCATTGGGATCTTATAATGGATGAGGAGTACCAAGCAGGTTGAGTTTTGAGGTGAGAGAAGTAATTTGCACACAGAAGCAGAGGACCAACAGGTAGAGAGTAAGACTTTGAATGGTGGGTTAGGAAATGAGAGGATACACTGTGGAAAATGGAATGATTTTGTGCACTGAGCTAAACCACAAGAGGTTTCACTTAAGAGATCTGCCAGACGAGTCATCTATCCCCTTGGACAGCATGCTCCATCCCACAGTTTCCAATCTATAAAATAAGAACCTCCATTCTTCCCACCTCCCACTCACCATTTATATATCATAGAATCATAGAACAATCCGAGTTGGAAGGGGCCCACAAGCAAGCTTGGACGCTGGCAGCGAAGTCCTTAGGACGCAGGTTTTATTAGAGTGTCCTTCTCTTAGATGGAAGGCCTTACAGGGCTAAACAAGCTCCATCTGCCCAGGTTTGGAATCAGAGTTGTCCTTCTCCTAGAATGGCTGCCAGAAAGCTAATGAGCACATCCTACCCATACAAGGATTATAGGAACATGGGTTTCACTCCCCACACTTTACCGTGGGCAATGAGTTTAATGCTCCCTCTGTTGTCGGCACAGTTATCGCACCAGGGGCCACAGAAGATCCCAAGTGATTTTCAGACTGTGCCTGTGTCAGTGATATAGAGGCATGCATATATGCAGGTTTTGTATAAGTAGATATTTACTTAACTGATGTCCTTGATTTGATGTGAATGTTTGCAAGGAGAAGGAATGGTTGATGTGAGGCAGTAACTCAGGCAGTTTGATTTGTCAGTTGTTCATAAAAGAAAATGTACTTTGTAGAAGTGAATTCCTAAATATATGGCAAAGAAGGTTTTTAGTCTACATCATTCCTTTGAGGGATTTTAAACATTTGCCTCCCACATGCTGCAATAATGCTCTGAAAGTGATTTTGTTGTATGATCTGAGAAGCTGCATTCTGGCGCCTGATGGTTTATGAGAAATAAACACAATGGAGTGGTCTCAGATCATATAAATTCAAGATTTAACAATAACAAGCAGGGAGAGGAGGGGGAACCCTGTGTGCAGCATCAGAGCAGAAGCATCTGCCCAGGAGTGTGGGTCTGTGTAGCCTTACACTGAACGTGGCAGAGCCCAGCCTCCTCTCCAGACCTCACATGGGGACTACAAGTTTGCAGAAGAACAAATAGTTTTACGAGTTTCTGCTCAGACCCATTGCCAGCAGGCAGGAGCACTGTGGACACGCTCTGTGAGTGGAGTTTTGCCTTTTAATGAATGTAAGCGTAGCCGTGGCTTTATTCACTTCTCAATTTTTCTCCTGTGTTTATTTTAAGTAAGGGTGATTTTTACTCTCCTGTTTGCTTAGCTACTTGTGGTACAATAAAACAGTTAAGATACACGTGGCAGAGACAGAGAGAGCCTAGAGCAGAACATTTCACAGAGGCAAGGACATTTTTAACACGATGAGTACAGCAAGCTGCATGAAGATCTGCTTCCAAATGCCCTTGGATTTGAGTAGATTTCGAACCCAGGGCCACACAGTGGTCCTTCTTTTTCCAGACCCAGTCACAGCTGCTCTTCTGCTTTCCAGTGGAGATGAACCTGTGCACTGGGTGCCATGCATATACATCAGGCAGGCTAGTAACCAAAGGAGACTCAGAATGGTTATTGCTTCTTGCCCTCAGTTGTAGTGAGAGATAAATGAGAATGTTGATTGTTTCTATTTTACCTAATTTTCAGTCCTTAGTCACCTTAACATACATGATAAATTGAGCTATAAACAACATATAGAAATTGTTGTGGCTGCTTCTGTGCTGAAGTGTTGCAGTTTCCCAGCATTTTATATCAGCTCACTAGGACTGAATCAGCAAGGGAGTGAAGATTGCCATAGCATAACACCCGCAGCGTTCACAAGGCAGGTAGCTGAGCTGAGATTAATACCTGTACTCTCACAATGGGGAGTACGAGGCTGTGAGTGACACGTTTCCAGAAGCACGGGTTTATTTCTTGTCTTATGACTGGTTGCTTTTCCCAGTTGCTTTTGAGGGTAATGTTATTTTACAACGTAGTACATCTGCCTCATATTTCAAACATGTCTCCCTTGCAATGTCAAAGTGTTGCCAAAGGGACTGTTAGGTGCCTAAGTCTGCTATAGACTAGGGGAGGAAATATTGCAAGATTCCAGGTGTTAGAAGGCCAGCTGTCCTCCCTGCATAACTCCCTGTGACAGGTAGCACTGGTGGTGGAAAAAGGAGCCTTCATCTGCATTCCTGAGTAGGAATTGAGCCTCTCCAGTGTGGTGGGAATAATACAGTATGCATCTTTTTGCAGCTATACACTTACATAGAATATTCTTGCAGGGGCCACTGACTTTAGTATGTCTTTTGGTAGCTTAGCACTTCTGAGGTTCCTTGGTCACAGGACTTATACAATGAGCAAGCATCTTGGTGGAAAACAAGTTGTTTCGAAATGCTGGCTACAAGCTACCCACACGTCACAGTTGTCAGTACTCACTAGAAGTACTATTACTCAGTGAAGTGAGGGATTAAGAGAAGAAAAATGCTGTTGTGAGTAAAGCAAGCACAGAAGAGAGGAAAATCGTGAGGCTTTGCGCAAGAAAAGAGGCAGCGCACTGGCGAAGTTCTGACCTTATCAGTTTTTCACTCTTCGCTTAGTAGCTGACGACAGAAATGTTTTCCAGATGCAAGGAATCACTAGATTGTTCCTTGACTGCTCAACATTTCTCTGTCCTGGAAGGGAAGATCATTAGAAAAAGGATTGGTTTTTAGGTTATCAGTCTGATTCCTCAAATGTTAAGGGTTTTTTTTTAGTTGTAAGTCTCAAGATTGGTTTATTTATACTAGATATTCCATAGTTTGATTTGGAGAGTGGTTTTAGCCCTCATACTCTGAAGAAAACTCATCAAGAGAAGTTGATCTGTGCCCCTAGACTTGCAGTTAAATACCAGACTGTACAAGTTTCCAGTATGTGTGTGCATGCATGCTGAGTTTACTCTGCTTTCTCAGATCCTTTACAAGTGTGTGAATACTGGCTGCTCCTGACCTTGGGAAGTCAAGCTTTCAGGCAGTAACAGACAGTACTGAAAATGAGAAAGGAAATAATGGTTTGACGGTCTGACAACAACACATCCCCTTTGGGTTTTGTTGGGCTGAGCTGATTTGTGCGTGCTGGTGGCTAGAAATGTGTTTGTGTGTGCATGCAGCTGTATGAAATGTGCGTGTATGTGGTATCTATAGTAAGTATGTTTTATATATATTATACTTGTTAAAGGAAATAGATGATTTTGAGAAGACCTCATTTGGCAGTGGTTCACAAAGAAGGTGATAGTGAAATACTTCTGATCTTGATGCTGTGATTAGAGCTGTATCTGACTGCTTCCCAGCTCCTTGTAAGTGCTGTTTTAAAATGTTACTGCAGTTGCATTGAGCCTGCATGACATGGGAGACTCTTCCATGCCCTCTGAGCAGGAAAAAAGAGCTTTGAAGCCTCTGGTCTGAGGAAGATACTTCAAGTTAATTTTCTATGTAAGAAATCAGCTGCTGAAAATCTAAATTTTGCAGATAAACCTCACTAAAGAGGAGGAGAATACAGAAGATGGCTGAACTGCTCGAGTGCCCTTCTTTTCTACTTTGCTGAATTACTCCTGTTTAGTTTTTTCCTTAAATAAAGACAGAAAAAGATACAAAGGGATTTGTGAGGTTAGGCATCCTTTACAAAAATTCAGATTCTTCAACTGAGGAGCAGGAAATTTATATTTAGTAGAAATCCTATCAACTTTGACTATGTCTGTATTGCTACCAGAAACTGTAAGTCTCTAAATCCAGTATTAGCATCATAACTGCACTGACGCAGAGCTCAGCAAAACTAGCCTGCCTGCATTGAGCTGCTGTGGTCACGGCCAGCCTGCTGGTTGTACCCCAACCAGCTAGGTTAAAGTTTGCTTTGATGACTGAGAGCTGTGGGCTTCACTCACAAGTCTGTCTATTCTCACCCAAGGTGGTCTCTCACCAGTTGACTTTTCCCAGAGAAACACTGCTAACTGCCTTATACAGGGAATTTTACAATATTGAGTATTTAATAAGCAGGGGTGATTTCTAAATTCTTTGGGCTGAAACCAAGTGGTGTCCTCATTAATGGGCTGTTGGACCCATTTTATTTTTTATAGTCTTGTCACATAAAGTCATTCCATCTTTTTTGATGTATGCTCAAGTTTTGGGTCTGCAAATATAGAAGTGCCTGAACACTCCTACATGGATAGTCTCTCCTTTGTACACTTTAAAGGTCAGATGTAAATGTTCTGCAGGAGTAAGGTGGCATTGCGTCTGCTCCAGCATGAACAATTTGGTCTGTGTTTAGCATGAACAGCTTGGTCCGTGATCAAAAAGTGACAATTAAATGAAGCTTTAGTGGAAACTCATTCCTGGGCATCTTCTGGTGAAAGAAACTGCTCAAAATCGCCTAGTTTTTTTTCACATTTCACCAAAACTGTTATTTCATAGCCCTTGGCCATTATCCGTTATTCAGGCATTCCACATTCCTTCCAACTTACCTACCACTCCAGAATATGAGTCTCACTTTTGTTATACTTTATATTCAGTGGGATTGTTTTTTTCTTCTTCTTTGGCTGGAGATTTTGTCATTTAAAAACAAAGAGCCCTGGAGCAGGCCAGCATCTCGTAGAGACTCATCTCTCCACATTTTCACAAACCCACTTCAGATACTGGTAAACTGCAATCTTTTCTTTCATGGGTATTTGCTAACATTAATGAACTAAAAGTCTCACAGTCAATCCCATATATCTGAGACATCCTACCTCTTAAGGGGCTAATGATGGATTTAAGTGAAATAGTTGGATGTGTAATCCTGGTTTGCTATCACTGCCACGTGTCTTGTCTACAGAGGAACTCCATTTCTCTTAACCAATTTTCAGATGGAAGAAGTTATTTTGTCCAGCAGCCAAAGGGAAATGCAGGCATCCTGGTGGAAAACAAGCTGTTTCAAAACCCTAGCTGCAAGCTACCCACACGTCACAGTTGTTAGCTAGGCTGCACATGCATAGTTACAGGGAATAAAATAGAGGACCTTCTGTTTCTATTCAGAAAGGTCTCTACCAAGTCACCTGCATCAAAGGATCATCATCAGCTGCCAGGATTAATTTGTTCTCCTATGTAGGTTTTCAGCCAAAGGAGGGTCAAATCTAATTCTATCCAGCAGGAGTGCTTGCAATGCAAATGCTAGCCCATATATAACAAAGCATTAATACAACCTAGTTCTAGATTACTTGGGGTGATTTTATTTATTCCTCCTTTTCTTAATTAACTTCTGGGAAGAAAAGCTGAAATATCAGTATGGGGAAAATCAAATAAGAGAAACAAAGCCCTTTTTTATTTTGAGACTGTGCTTCCCTTGTAATAGTTTATTTAAAGAGGAGCCTGGAATAATCCAGTTTAAGCAAAGCAAACAGCTCTACTGAAGGCAAACTGTGTGTGGGTGTGCTCTTGTCAAGGCTCCCAGAAGAGGAGGGCAGGAAAGGCTGTTAGTCAGACAACAGATATTGCAGGAGATGTGGTTATTCAGTAGCTGGCATTTTTTCCTTGCCATGCTGGTACAGAGCCACTACTCTGGATGCATCCCATTGGGAAAATCCTCAGATAACCTGAGGTTCTGCTTTTTTGTTATTGCAAAAGAAAATCCCAAAGATATGTGGCTGGAAGAGGTGCCCACTACAAAGGCCTAGCAGATGGGTTAGAAATAAGTCTCTGTTCCTCTGCCTCTTCTAGCCATTCTTCCTTGTGCTGTGTTTGCAGCAGGTCCCAGGCAGGGGTCTGCTAGTGTTGCTTTGTGCCACTTGCGGGGGATTGTGTTGTATGGCGTGATCCCACCATAAAATATTTGGACCCAATCTTGAAGCCACAAAGTCTTCAGGCATAGTTCCTACAGAGGAACAGTCAGTATGGGCCATAGCTTATCACAGTGTTTGCAGAGAATTCCCCACAAGCTCAATTTTCTCACAGTGAATAGTCTCTTGATGCTACAGGCTTCTCAGAATTCAGAAAGTCAGGCATAAGTATAAATCATTGCATTACCTCAGCTTACTTTTATAGTCTGGTTAAATAATAGATTTTTTTTTCTTAGTACATTGCTCTTTAAAATTTCTATGGCAACACTATAGCTAAGGATATGTTAAATAAAAGTAATTTAGGCATTAAAGGCAGGTGATAATGTTCCTTAGAAAAAGAATCAAATAAGTTGATGATTAGCTCTTGAAACAGCAGGTGAAACTAACAAAGAGGATAAGGTGCAATTCTGTTTCCACTGGTAGATTTGAATCTGTAAGCATCATCATTCTTTGTTTTATATCCATTAATTGATTTTTAATTATTTGGCTTGGAGATAATAAATGATTATAGAAAACTACATATTCCCAAATCCCACATTGTGAAAGCCATATCTGTACTGGTTTGTGTTGAGCACCAGAACACAAATGATTAATTTTATACAGGAATATTAACTACATTTTTTATGATGTTAAATAAATCAGAACTAGTATAACATTTATTTTAAAATAAAAAAATGTGTAGTTAGATATTTATTTCCAAAGTCTATGAGAATTATGGAAGACAATAAAAAGGGGATGAAAACTTGGAGCCTGTATAGATATTGATTAGTATGTTCAGGGTATATTTCAGATACTTCCCCTCTCCTTCCCCTCTCCAAGGAGAGCCTCCTCTGGTCAATTCTTTCATTGATTTTGAGTCTGCCTGCTCAGAAGTTGAAAATGTTGATGCTGGTGGGAAAAGTACAAGAACAGCAACTGATTGCACATACATTTTATGATACCCTGCTTACATATTTTAAAGGGGAAAGTTTATTAATGTCAGCAAGACTGTAATGTTCCTTTTTAAGCATATCAGTCAAACTGATAGTGATTTACAAACTCCTGGGCATTTTCATTTACTCTGAAGTGACCCCTGTTTTGTTTTCTCTTTCCCTATAGACAGTGAAATCATTCCTCCTGACTGCCTGCGGCCCCGTTCATTCACTGCCATCCGCCGGCCCTCACTGCGGCGGGAGACAGAGGACACACGCCTCTCGGTCAGCCTGTGTGATCTCAACCTGCAGGAGGAGACCTTCCACATGACAGCCACCACGTGTCCCATCCCGCAGAATTCCCTCAACTCCCAGCACTCCCACCTTCTCCCCTCCCAGCTGGAGAGTGACCTCCGCTTCCACCACCTCCGGGGACCCCACGTCAAAATCCTTGATGACCAAACTGTGGCCCGTCTGGAGCATGCCCGGGAGGAGAGGACTTTGGTTTTCACCAGCAGACCCCTTCGGATCAATGAAACCATTTTTGTCAAAATCAACAAGTCCAATGCTGTGCGCATGGGGACACTGTCCTATGGGGTGACATCCTGTGACCCCAGCACCTTGCGCCCCAGCGACCTCCCCTATAATCCTGAATCCTTAGTCGACCGAAAGGAGTTCTGGGCCATCTGCCGAGTCATAGTGCCCCTTCAGAGCGGAGATATTCTGGGGTTTATGATGAATTCAGATGGTGAGCTGCACTTGAGTCACAATGGCACCAGCACTGGCATGCAGGTCTGCGTGGACTGTTCTCAGCCCCTCTGGATGTTCTTCATTTTACATGGCGCAGTCATGCAAATTCGGTTGTTGGGTATGTTGGACAGTCTTTTTCCAAACCTCATGCACAAGAAAACAGGGGTGGGGATACATCATGGGGGAAGAGCAGAGGAAATGAATGGCCCCCTCCCTGTCCTAAGACAGGGAGGCACATACATAACACAGAGATAGGAGTTACAAGACTTACTGCTTTGCACTTCTGTAGCATCCTTCACTTGATGGTCTCAAAGCTCTTTTCAGATAGTGAATCAAGCCTCAGACACCTCCATTAGAGTACAGATGAGTCACCACTGACCAAGGAGAAGCAAGGAAAGGGGAGGTGATTTAAGATGAGCTAATGTGGGATATAGTCAAAAGGAAAAATGAGATCTGATGCCCTTTTCTGTGTGTTAGCTATGTGGCATGACTGATTCCCAAAAAACCTAATCCTCTTGCTTTTCCTAGGGAGAGGCAGGCTAGCAAGCAGAGAGGAAGCCCTGTACTTCATGATCCTGGTGGTGTGCAGAGCATAGTGTAGGACCTCAGCTCTACAGGAGAGGGGTTACCTTGTCCTCCACCCTATTTAAGAAAATGTATCTCATACAGGTTGATGGACCTTTGAACAACTGGCTTCTTTCTCTTGATATTTTTACTCTGATTTTAAGCTCTGTTAACTGAAGTACTTCATTTAAAAGCTGAAAGTCATGTTTTGAAGGTGTGGAGGGAGAAGGCTTGAAATAGCATTTGTTCAGGATCAAATTTACCTTTTTTAATGTGTGTGTGTATTGGACACAAGTGTAGGATGTATTTAGCCATGAATTTGGACCTTATCATGATTCTGCTGGTGTCAGTGTCAGAATGTAAATGATGGATTCTAAGAACATGGTGTAATTCCTGGTTCTCCTCTAATTGGAGTTGATTTTAAAATGCTCCTTTCTTGTTTATACTATACTTACATTCCTTGCTGCTTCAAATCCTTACTATTAAAACGCCCCTCTTTCTTACCCAAAAGGAACAAAAAAAAAACCAAACCCAAAAGCCAACTAACACCTCCACTTTTAAGATTTATAGACAATCTTTGAAGATAAATAGTGATGAACATAAACATCTATCTGCAGGGTCCAGTTCTCCTTAATCACAGTATGAAGTGCTGTATGTAATTTGCTTAAAGTTGACCATAGGCCCATGCTGTGAATGTTTTGTGGCTGTTAAAGGCTCACAGATGACAAATGTAATACTGCAATTTATCTCCAGGAACCCAAGACTCAATCCCTGATATTTCAGCCTGATTACATCTGTTGTGGGTACTGTACATAATCCATGGCTAGCTCTGCTTCTCCACCAGCATGTCATTGTGATAATGGTAGGTGAAGTCAAACAGATCCTATTAAAGTAGGAGATTAAGTGCTCCTGTATACATTAGAAGGAAAACATCCTCAGGTCATTTTGCTGCTGGTAAAATGAAGTCATCAGCTAGTGCTTCCTTTCATATGAGATCACTAATTTTGGCAGTTTTGTACAGAGCAAATAGCCTGCTTGCAGTGGGTCTTGAAATAGGGCAGAGAGAATGTGTCTCACCAGAGGGACAAAGTCATGTCCTCATATAGAATTTGACTGAGCACGGACTTGACCACAGGCCTCCTGTGTCCTGGGCCAATCTGCTGTACATACCCTAGGTATGTCCTTCCTACCTCCTAACAAGTTCAGCCAAACCAGTTCAGTTCCAGTGGATGTTTTAGATAAATCTGAGTTTGGATCCATGAAATGAAATCTGCTGAGTTGGCAAACCCCTCATGACATGTATTTGTGATCACATAACAGACTTTTCTGGCCTCAGTCACTGGAAGAGAAGCTGTAAATATGTTTCCAGTATAATGCTGGGAGCAGTACAGTCCCAGTATCAGTACAATAGCAGTACAGTGCAACTGCCCAGAGGAGACCACTGACACTGTCCCAGCACTGCACATCTCTGCATCAGCAGTGGTTATACAGATCAACAATATTCTGAGAGAAGGTAAAGAAAATAATGAACTTTCATCTCTAGCTTTTGCAATGTAATTGGGGAGGTGATGTGCACTGTTTGCACTGCAGTGGAACAGATTATGGTGCTTGTCATACTATCTGTCAGTATAATATTAGAAAATGTAAGAAGAATATAAAGTGTTCATCTTTCTAATGACAAGCTCTATCTGCAGAATGCAAACAAGAATAATTTTGTGTGATATGTCTTTTGTAGTTTGAGCTTTATATCATGGGACAAGACATGTTTATAGTCATCTTTTTCTAGTTTTAATGGAAAAAGTGAAGTTCCATATCCTTGAAAGAAATGAGATACAAATACTGCAAGAGGCATAATTGTACCAAAGTAATCTTAAATAACAGATGTCATTCTATTTCTGGGGGCATACCGTTATTAGATTAATCAAAGCAATGTTGTGCAATATTAAGCACATTGGCAGTACGGCCAGCTACAAAATGAAATTAAAGTTGCTGACATTGCTTCTCCAGGTTTTCTATTTCATTTGGAGGATGGATAACATGGAAAGCAGCAATGCCAGTCTTGAGGTTCGAGAAGGCTTATTTTTGACTCAGAGAACAAGATGCTCAGGATAGTGGCCACTAAGAGGAAATGGCTTCAAGTTGCACCAGAGGAGGTTCAGACTGGATATTAGAAAGACTTTCTTCACCAAGAGGATTAGTAGACATTAAAACAGGCTGCCCAGGGAGGTGGTGGAATCACCATCCCTGGAAGTTTTCAAAAAACTTGTAGGCATTATGCTTGGGGACATGGCTTAGAGGTGGGTATGGTAGTGTTGGGTGGATGGTTGGACTCAATGATCTCAGAGGTATTTTCCAACCATAATGATTCTATGATTCTATACTAAATATTACATTTCACACCGTGAAATTAGTTATTTGGTCCTGATCCAGAGCAGGACCAAGCTCAGGTCTCTCCTGGGTTTTGACTTTACCATAGAAACTGATATTTGGTACTGCAGTTATTCCACAGTGTTGTGGATACAACATCTATTTCCTAATCTAAATATCAGGAGAGACAAGATCTACCCAGGCTGATGACCTTACAGAATTCTCTAAGAGAGGAAGGCAGTGTAGAGTTGGTTTAATAGTAAAGAATTCTGACTTCTGTTTCCATCTTATTGATCTGGCGTCATATACTGGCAATATATTTGCTGTAGGAGAAATAAAAAAGCAGAAAATTAAGTTGGAAACACTATTTTTCTTTATGTCACCCTAGTAAAGGGAAAATAAACCAAGTCACCACTATAGCACAGTGAGAAACCACAGTCATCTGTAGTGCTAGGTGGAACAACATCATTTTGTTGCAAATAAAACGTTAATAGGCAACTTGACCAACACAGAGGGGAGAAAAATGGAAGAGGAGGGGACTTCAGTGTAGCAGAGAATAATATAAAAAATACCAGGCTGCTGGAAAATGGAGGGTAACAAATTTAAATTAAATGTAAGTGAGGGTAATTAACTACAGGAACTAGCTATTGAGGGGGACAATAGATCTTTTTGTCAGGATTGGAAGCCCTTCTAAATATCTTTTTGTATGTAAACTTCTGGTCTTAATTCAGAAATTCTGTGGGTCATGCACATAAAGACAACCAAAGAGAAACACAGCTCATTAGGCATTTAGAAATGAAACAGGCTTTGCATATCCTTTAGGAATTCCATTAGTTCAGGCTTGAGGTTTTGGGCTTTTTTCAGGCATCATTCCTGTGCAGATGACGAAACCAGCCCATTTAATTCGATTTACTGCTTTCAGCTTTTGCTTGTGAGCATTTCAGTTCACACACAGTTTTATCAACAACTCTGAGAGGCTGCAATATTGGTCTGGTTTTGGTGGTGTAATTCATTTGTGATGTTAAATTGATTTACCCCGTAAGGCTTTAAAATGTATGACTCATGTCTGGAAGAGCTATCATAGCAATAAGTCTATGTATTTAATATTAGGGGATCCAAATGGTTGAGGATATTCTTTCATTTTCTTTTGTCTCAGAGTGAATTGCTAGCATGTGAAACATTTTCCTTCACTTCTTTTCTTTCCTCCTTTTTTTTTGGAGGGGATGTGGTTTCCCCTGTGTTATTGCCAACAATCTGTGTCCTTTCTGTCCATGCACTTCAATAACTCCATCCCCACCAGAACAGCTGCACAATGTTGCAGCTCTCTAGATGTCAAGAGCCAGCATTAGGCCTGAAAAACCCAACCAAAGAGCCGGTATTTGGTGTGGGCAAGTCTATATTCACATCCGTGCTGCTAAATGGGGGTTGTTTAGTCTGGAGAAGAGGACACTCAGGGGAGACCTTATCTCTCTCTACAGCTACCTGAAAGGAGGTTGTAGCAAGATGGGGGTAGGTCTTTTCTCCAGGGTTAACAGTGAGAGGATGAGAGGAAACGGCCTCAAGTTGCACCAGGGGAGGTTTAGATAACATATAAGGAGGAATTTATTTACTGAAAGGGTTGCTAAGCCTTGGAATAGGTGCGCAGGGCAGTGGTGGAGTCACCATCCCTGGAGGTGTTTAAGAAACATATAGATGCTCTACTTAGGGACATGGTTTAGTCGTATGTTAGTGATAGCTATGGTTGGACTTGGTCATCTTAGAGGTCTCTTCCAACTTTAATGATTCTGTGAATCTGTAAATGCAGAGTGTGTGGGCTAAGTTCTCCTGTCTCCTTTACTATGGGTATTTAAATTGGGGCTCCTACTTAGCTGCCCATTGCACGTTGCAAAACATTTAGAAATAAATTGCTGTGAGGTTTTCATCCTTTCAGACTTTCTTCAGCTTGGTCAATGGGCTCAAAACTGGGATGGGAGGGAAAGGGAGGAGCAAGAAAGAAGGAGCTGACCAGATACTTGTAGACAGAACAACTATGAAACTTCAGTTCCTTGGGATATCTGAAAACAGTAGTTGGCAAAGGACTGAACTGGGAGTTGGTTTGGCACAGTACAGTGGAACAAAAGGTGCTGGCAAAGGGCTTTTTAAGTCAACAGTGAAATTTGATCTGAAGGGCCTCAGTGCCAGTGTGTAGCGGTAGACTACAGGCAATTGTATTATAGGCAGGCTAACTTATAGGCAGGCTAACTCAAAGCTGTTGCCCATTAGAACTCTTACTGGTGTAAGAGTGGTGGTGGGCTTAGCAGCCCCAATAGTGCTGTCCATGTTGCAATAGAGCACTTATCCTGAGGAATTGAGTTTTGCAGGTGAACAAAGTAGTGTCTTGCTTCGGTGACACAGAAAAATGGTTTACCAGGGGAGATTACTTTGCCTCCTTCTGTGACATTCATCACGCTACCCCTTTTGGTTTTTGTTGAGTTTAGCTCCATCCCAGATGAGTGACCAGCTCTCCACAGACCACTAGTGATTCACAGGCCATATCTGAGGCTTGAAGAATACCCTTTCCTATCTGACCAGGATTATTCCTCTGCATCCCAAGATTCCTCACTTATCTTGCTGATACAGTTCCTGCAACTGCTGTCTCTAGATTATTTCCAAGGGAGAATTTCTCCTCTTTTCTCTGGTCTATGCTGAAGCAGTTGTCTGGCCTGAGCTTCCTGAGAATCTGCAGGGCTTTCTGGGAGCTGATGCTGTCTGGCCCCCTCTCTTCTCAGACTTTTGTACATTCCTATGTGAACAATTTTCTTAGCCTGTGGTTGCTCCTTGACTGTCCCAGGACTCCATAATCCCGTATCAGACTATCTGTCCTTTCCAAAAACCTTTTCCACTCTGGGTGCAGTTATATACTTTGCACATGCAATTACTGCAGCAAGCATACAAAATTCATGGCTAGGCTTCACGAACGAAGATTTAGGGAGGGCTCTACCCACGTTTTTGCAAGTGTGCTGGTGGCTAAAAAGGCCAATATGAGATAGACAAGACCAGTTGCAAAAGGCACAGCAGAAGGACTAGAAATATTTAAGTGATAATTGGTATGTACAGATTTTATACACACTGTCCATGGCAGATAGTAAGTACAGTTGATAAGTACAGTATCTCACACAAGCAAGGAGAATCAAAGTTCTTAATTCTCCACCTCTGAATTTATAAGCTTCCCTTGTTTGAGAGAAGATAGAAGTGGTAAATCACACACCCCTATCTCTGATCTCAGAGATGTCCACTACATTACCCAGTTGGGGACTTGATCCTTCTCCACCTTGGTTCATTACATGTCAAAAGCTGCTGAGTTAAACACAGCACAAAAGAAGACTAATAAATGCATAACATTGTTGCACTTAAATCCATGTAATGAATCTCTTCTTTTAACATGTGTTCACTTAGAAGTGGCCCAGAGTCTTTATTTTCTGTTTTGTTTTGGGGTTTTTTTATTAATTTTGGAAACATTTGTCACTTGTATGGAAAAATGCCTCTTTAAGCTGATTGATTGAGATCTAACAGGCCTGTGTTGTGTGGCTCTTACCTGCCTAGAGTGCCTATGCACTGCAGTGTGCATGGTGTTTTATGCTGTTAGAGACTAGCGGGAAAGGAAGACAGTTAATATTCAGTGCCTCTTGGAAAGAAATACACTTGTATTAATGGATGCCTCTTCATAAACCCTCCTGTCATGCGTAGTTTTATCTTTCACTGCAAGTGAAATACACACTAATGTCAAGTTGCAAGAGCTGCTGCACAAGAGCATTACAGTGTCTGTAACTTTTGGCATTGATTCTAGTACTGCACAGGGTTCTCCATTCATGTCCTGTTTTGTATTAATCATTCTAGAGGAGAATTAGCACAAAGAGAAGCAGTTGTGTTGGAGATGACAACTTGCTTTATAACTTGTGCCTTGGAAAACTGCATGGAGAGTTGGATGCAGTCAACTGCTTGTCGCTTGTGGTTGGCGTCAGCAATGTCAGAGTTAATACTTGCTCATGGCACCTTTGTACCATCCCACTAAAGAGCTCATTGTTGGTGACACATAATTAACCAACCCACACTCACCATGAATAAGTCAGTGAGCATTAGCCTGTGTACTGAGGGATCAGCCAGCATCTGGGTAAAGGCTGGGTAAAGCAAGTGGACTTCCTCTAAGTGACAGCCGCAGGGTTTGCATATGTTTCATCCTCTCCTCCACGAGAGCAGAAATTATAATCACCAGTAGGATAATAAACTATCCCTGGCTGCAATGACATGCTCATGGTAAGTGATGTATAGATCTCCCTTATCTTGTAATGTCTTTGCCTGCCTACAGTGCATATACAAGATATGGAGATCATATACCAGCCTCTGAATTGCAATTTGTCTGTCAAGATAGATAAAATCTGCCTATTTGAACTTATACTGGCATGAGTTAGCAAGGGCTACTGTGAGAGGGACATAGCAGACTAAACTCTTCCTTCTTTATCCGGTGTCTTTGCATGCAGCAGAGTGTTCCACAGATTTTCAGAGCAGTGCTGGCCAAGAAAAGCAGAAGTATTTATTTCCTGTATGCATCTACTACCCTATTTATACATGTCCCTCCTAGAGAAGCACAGAGCTTGGAGGTGCTGGATTAGGCAGCTCACAGAACTACTTTTGTTGTGGTTTCCCAAACACTCTGAGCCAAATGACCATTTTGATATGGTTCTGGAAAAGATGCTGTTGATGAACAGAAACATTTGTTGTCAGTGTAGTTAATTCCTGTGATCCTTTAGAGGGCTTTTTGCCTTGTTTTTCTTAGACAAGATGAAAGCTACAACTCTCTTTTCTATGTGGTTCAGCTGCTTAATCCAGGCTTCTATTTTTACCTCTTCTTGATCTAAGCATCTGTCTGAGTGCTTTGTTGTTCTACTATTTCTCAGGTTGAGAGATGGAGATCCATTAGAGGCTAGATGTTTATTGCATTGTATCCACACCCTTGGGATTTTGCAGGATGAAGTGCTGAGTAACTGCTGAACTTCACCTGTCAGGTTAGGAAAGAAACCCTCTACGTTTTCTGTGTGCTCTTTGCTTTTAGACATCTCATTGGGTTTGAGCTGTGAGAGTTGCTGAGTCAAAAACTTCTGTAGTGTCTGGAGCTTTCATGTTGCTCCTGCTTAGCTGGAGTATGCATATGACCGCAGGAAGGTAACAGAAGTGTTGGTGTCCTGCTGACCTTCTGGACACAGCAAACAGCAATGTTACAGTGAAGTCATAAAGAACACCCCTTTTCTGATCCACACGAACTGTTGTTCTCCATGTGGCTTGGATCTAACTTTCACTCCCCAAAAGAGTGGTCCTCTGACACCCATCTGCAAACACAGGGCTTATGGTTTTGCATGCAAAATCTGCCAGGCTGCTTTTTGACCTATTTCCAGACAGTTCTATAGCATAATGCAAAATCTATTCTGTTTTCATGGGCTTGTAAAGAGCACAATGTGATATTGTTCTATTTGGAACAGGTTTTAAATCTTCCAGGAAATACTCAAATGCAAAAAAACCCCATGGATCATCAGCTGATGTTGGTCACCTGGGAGGCAGAGATGAGCTGCAGCACAGAGGCCAGGTTGTGAGAGTATGGCTGGCCAGAAAACATTGAGCCCAAGGGGAAGGAAGTTCTGGTTTCTGGTCAGTGAGGTATTGTTCCCATCACTGTGGGAACATTACAAATAGCTTCGTAAATACATGTATTTTATAGCATTCAGAAGTGATGGATATGCTTACACCCCTCCCTAATGTTATTGTTGATCTTTAAGTACCATGTGCCCAGGCAGCAACAGGTGCTTTGTTCCTTTGTTTTAGCATGATGGATTCAGAAGTCCTTGTTAGGCAAGATCTGAGTGCCCCTGGGGGACAGCATAGCTCTCCTGCAGCCTTGGCTGAAGGCAAGAAAATGTGATAATGTACAGAAATGTATATGGCTGCTCTTTGGAGCAGAGAGCATGCTCTTGGGAGGGCTGTCATTTTGTTAATGAGACTATCTTGCTGAAACTCTGTTTGGTATTTGCAGTTCTCTCTACAACTGGTGGAACATTTGCATTATGAAAACCAGTTACTGAAATAAAACATGGAAGGATTTAGGTCTCACAAAGCTTGTCTTGATAAGACCCACTTTTTAGTGGGTGTGCCACTGATGGAATACCAGAGTTTCTTATACCAGTGTCAAGGGAGAGGTGTTAGTCTGACATCTGCCTGGAGAATATCCAAAGACAAAAAAATTGTCTTTCTGGTAGAAGACAGAGCAAAGAACCTAGGAGAGCTCTGTACACTCTGTTGTACCACTAAATTGCAAGGTCAAGAGAATACACATTTAGTGTACTGTTCCAGATTCCCCACTGCATCTTCAGTATGGGCTTTTGCTCTTGTAATATGCAAAAAGCTGTGTAATTCCACCAGTCTGCATTCTCAAATAGTTAAAAGCATATCTCTACCTGGTTCTGAAATGGGTTCTACACAAGCTGCATCCATGAGCAGGATAAAAAACAACTAACCAACAACAAAAATACCCCAAACCACGTATATAGAAGATTTTTCAGTAAAAAAATAGTAAGCAAGAAATAGAAGTCTCAGTCGTACCAACCAGGCTTGCATGCTGTTATTGGTCAGGGATGATCACATACTGAGGGAGCTGGGATTGTTCAGCCTGGAGAAGAGAAGGCTTCAGGGGGACCTACTAGTGACTTTCCAGTACCTAGAGGGAACTTATAAGAAGGCCGCAGAGGGTCTGTTTGCAAAGGCCTGCAGTGAAAGGACAAGGGGCAATGGTTTTAAATTGGAGAAGAGTAGATTTAAACTGGACTTTAGAAAGAAGTTCCTCACCACGAGGGTGGTGGAACACTGGAATAGGTTGCCCAGGGAGGTGGTTGGGGCCCCATCCCTGGAGGCATTCAAGGTGAGGCTTGCCAGGGCTCTGGGCAAGCTGCTCTAGTTGGGGATGTCCCTGCCCACTGCAGGGGGGTTGGACTAGATGACCTCCAGAGGACCCTTCCAACCCAAACCATTCTATGATTCTATGATACTAGTGGTCACTGTAATGTGAAAGATCTGTAGTAGATCAGATTAAATAAAGTTATGACTTTTACACAGTTCAGATGCTCTAGTATCCAGTCTCTGTAACATCACAGCCCACTCACACTGCAGGAGCTCACATATTATGGGAAACACCTCCTTAGGCAGATGTTCATATAAGCTCAGTACCCACAATTGTGCAGATATTGGAAAGAACCTTCATCCTATTTAGATAACTAAATCAATGCCCCATATGTGTTGAGTGTTAACTCTGAGAATGGATATTGAGCAGTATTTGAGACAGGGGAATTATTTTAGCTGACAGGCTTAAAAATCTGGCTCCTAACAAAAAGAAATCAAGTTGAGAGTTTTGAAAGGTGTCTTGATCACTATGACTGTCAGGTGTTCAGTTCTCACTGGACTAATATGTTTGAGAAGTGCACAGCTGTCTTGAGCACCCTTAAATATGCCAGCTGAAGGCTGCAGCAAGATTTCAGCAGTTGTTCTAATCTTTTACACTGTGTGCTAGAAGCTCTGGGACCTGCAGAAGGATGGAACAACATCAAAAATCTGTGATTAATATTGATTTTTACCTGATCTTTATTAGCTGTCCTTTTTATGCAGCAAATGTGTTATAGAAAGAGAAGGGACTGTTAATGTGCTCCACATGATACTCAGCATATGCTGAGTCAAGTCAGTATGTTGCATAAGACTTAATCTTTCTTAGAAACTACGGCAGTAGGCTCCCATAATTTGTCTTTTAGGTGCAATGTTTAGTTAAGATCCTAGCATAGTCCTTAAGGTGGGTATCGCTAAGGAAAGCCCATTAAAAAGGTGAAGATGATAAAACTATGTGAACTGTGAGTTGGACAGTAGTGGTGATTTACTGGCAGCATGCTGTAAGGCTGAAAGCAGCCCTGCAGAGAAGGATTTGGGGCTCATGATAGATGAAAAGCTGGATATGAGGCAGCAAGGTGCACTCGCAGCCCAGAGAGCCAACTGCATACTGGGCTGCATCAGGAGAGGCATGAGCAGCAGATCTAGGGAGGTGATTCTGCCTCTCTACTCTGCCCTCGTGAGGCCTCACTTGGAATACTGCATCCAGTTCTGGACTCCTCAGCAATAAAAAGATGTGGACCTGTTGGAGCGAGTCCAGAGGAAGGCCACAAAGATGGTTAAAGGATTGGAGAACCTCCCCTACGAAGATAGGCTGAGAGAGTTGGGGTTATTCAGCCTGGAGAAGAGAAGACTTCAAGGGGATCTTATAGCAGTTTTCCAGTACCTAAAGGGGGATTATAAGATAGAAGGGGAGAAACGTTTTAGGTAGTCTGATTGTAATAGGACAAGGGGGAATGGCTATAAACTGAAGGAAGGGAAATTTAGATTGGAGATTAAAAGGAAGTTCTTTACCCGGAGAGTGATTAGTCTCTGGAACAAGTGTGCCCAGAGAGGTTGTGGATGCTCCATCCCTGGCAGTGTTCAAGGCCAGGCTGGATGTGGCCCTGGGTGACCTGGTCTAGTGAGTGGCATCGCTGCCCATGGCAGGGGGATTGGAACTAGATGATCTTTAATGTCCCTTCCAGTCTGGCCATTCTATGAATCTATGAATTCTATGAATCTATGCTCTTTGGCATTACTCTGTTTTTCTGTCCATCTCAGCTCTAGTTTGCATCTGTGAGTATTAATATACTGCTTGCTAGCAATAGGTTGGGAATAGCTGCAGAACAGATTTGTGGCAGCTACTCCCTGCTTTAGGCCACAGAGATGCCTTGGGGATTTGCTTGCATCATAACAAATGCCCCTAAGCCTTATTCAGAGGCAAATATGGACAGCACATTGCTCTTTGCACCTGGTTTTGTTGTTGTGGTTATTTTTTGATTCTCTCTCCCTAGGGCCTACACACTAAATAAGCAGGTCAACCTAATAATCACTTCGTTATGTGAAAGAAATGTAGAAAGAATATTTGTATAGATTAATTAAGGGGAAGAGTTAATTGAAAATTTCTGTATTTTTAGGGAGTATTGACTTTGTATCTGGCCTTCTTACCAACATAAACCCTTCAGTGAAACAGCTCTTCCCAGACAGCTGCCATTAAGAGAGATGCTTGAAAGTTGGGACAGCCTCAGGAAATATCCCCTGAGAGTGGATTGCAATGTTCTGGGAAACCACCGTGTACACCACAATAGAAACAGAGAACCAAAAGCATTTCTGACGGCCAGAACTGCTGTATTTTGGTCCCAATTAGGTTGTTCTATAAAAGGGCAATTATGGATACAGATAACTACTCATAAAAATCATAAATGCTGGATGAGATCCCAAGAAATTACCTACTTTACCTTCCTGTTCTTAAAGAGCTTTAATGATGGAGATGCTATAAGTCTCTCTAGGAAGTATGATTGCTTTACAGTGCTTCACTATCTACATAATGTCTAAACTAACTACTTTAGGAGTCTGAAACCATGATTTATTTCTTGTCTTACCCAGAACTTCCACAAAAAAACCGGATTGCTGCTTCTCTCATTTTAGCAGCCTGTGAAAATGTTACTATCTAAAAAATCATAGCATCATACAACATGTTAGGTTGGAATAGACCCCTGAGAATTATGCAATCCAACCTCCTGCTCAAAGCAGGGCTAACTTCCAAGTTAGCACAAGACCATGTCCAGTCAAGTTTTGAGTGTTTCCAGGGACAGAGATACCACAGTGTCTTCAGGCTCCCATTCCAGTCCTTAACCAGCCTCACATAATCCTGGGTTGGTACAACCTTTTCATAGCATGATGGCATTGTTGACTTTTAATCATGTAAATGATCATTGTTGACCTCCAATAATCCCCAGGCCTTTTTCTGTAGGACAGCTGTTTTTCTAATTGAATGCACTCATTCTCTGTCCTGTATTTGGGTAGTTGATTACCTCTGCTTAAGTGCTGCATTTTGCATTTGATTGTGCTGAGTACCATCCCATTTATTTCTGTTCCTGTTTGCAGTTTGGCAAGACCATTTCCAATTACAAACATTTAGCATATTAGCAGCCTTTCCTGGCATGATGTTCTCTGAATCTTCCATGGTAATGTTCTCTTCTACTGAAAACAATACTCTCTTTCCTTTTGTGGGTCTACATATAGGTTCACTTATTTGCACCTCTCCCAGAGTGACTACAGACTTGCAGAGCATCAATCTGCATTAGATTTTGCAAAAAATTGGACTTCGCAAAGACAAAACAATGAAGGGAATTCATTCAAAATCCATTTAAAGGTGATTCCAGTGTGTTCAGCATGTTTGAGATCAAGCATGAGACAAGTTAGCAGCAGAGACGATTTATCTGTGGGCTTTAGAGACAGGAAGAATGCTTGTATTGATTTATTTAGAATTTTTTTTTTTTTTTAATTATAGTTTGAAAGCTAGCTCTTGGTGGGTGCTCTGTGCACATAATGTGCATGTTGGCCTTGAGCACATTTATCTGGTTTTAGTTAAGCCAAGCTGGCCACACTCATTCCACCCTGCACATGATCTCATTCCATGCTCCTTGTCATGGTATCTGCACACCATCCAGCAATATATTAACAGTGTGAGTAATGTGGCTTATGTTGATTGTTCTGTCACCAAGGGAGAAGCATGTCTTGTCTGGTAGGGAACTCAGATTGTTTTAAACAAAGCTCTACAGTTATGCTGGAGAAAAGTCAAGAGCTTTGCCTTGTGTTAGGAGAAAGAACGGAGGTGGTGTGTGCTGGCTCAAGTCTTGGATAAGGCCATTTTGGGACTCAGACCAGCTATAACCAGAGAAGATTGCAGTTCCTGCACTGACAAGCTCTCCTTGCATTGTGGAAAGGCCATTTGCACTGCTGCCAGCATGCTTCATCAGTTCATATTCTGTGACACCTGGGGCAAGAAAAATGTTCCTGATAGTTTTTATTTTGCATTTAATGAAATGACCAGGTTGGTGTTAGAAATGCAATGTGCTGTGTATCAGCCAAATGGAAGAAATGTCTCCAGGCTGCAGGGAGGAGACAGAAGGATTGAAAAACTTGTTCATCTGCTCAGTGTTCATATTCATTCTGTGTGCAGTGAATGAGCTGAAATCTGTGCCCCTGCTGGGCCTGTTGCCAGTATGTGTTACCCACAGGGCAAGTTTTCTGCTATGGTCATCTGTCACATTGGAGGGGAAGGGCCATTGCTAGTGGCTGTCATTAGAGGCTGCATCACTCTCTTTGCATGAGCTAAATTCCAGCCTCAGCTCTTGTTTGTGTGATAAAGGAGAGCTACAACATCTCAAGTGTGAGAGCCTCAAAGCCCTTTGTAGAGGCTAATTCAACTTGAGATTGTGCCTGGCAGCAAAGCACTCCTCATTTGAAGAGGAGTAAAACTGCTCCCGACTGAGGGCTGAAGCTAATTGAGTGTTTCTTCTCCTCTACACAGTCCTCAGAAGAGATTTTGACCCAAACATGACCCTCCCTTAGTCCCTGTGCTATGCTTGAACTGCTCAGTCTTGTCCTGCTAAAAACAGCAGGAGAACCTGTGCTGTGCTTTCAGTTTGTTTTTTTCCCAATCCCAAGTTGATACTCGGAGTCCCTGCTTCCCAGGTTTGGTTCTTCTTGGCTCGGTAGCCTCTCTGCAAATAGGAACTGAAGGACCTTTCTGGTGCACAGGGGTTTTCTGGCCTCCCACTGCTGCTTTTTCTCTGGAGAGTAATCTCCGACTTATTGAGGACACTGCATATCCAAACCTTCTGTGTCTCTTGGCTCCTTATATGGTAACATGAAGAAGTCTTAGCATTTTAGTTCTGATTTGGTATTACCCTGGTTGTTTTCTCAGCTGGGGAACTAGAAACTTTAAAATCATAGACAACTAGTTCTTACCACCAAGAACTCCTATCTTAGTTCATGCAGATGTATGCTGCTGTCTTACTGAAGACCGGGCTGCATCATCAGCAGTGAAATTCTCCTAAAAACCATTGTAGCAGCTAGAGGTTTATGCAGTCCAGTTCCTTTCCCTTCTGGAAGAGGCTTGAAGACACTTGTTACAACAGCAGAAGAATGAGGCTGAGACAGAGGAAGGGTGTCAAGCAGGCTGTGGGGCACAGCTAGCTTTTCTGGCAGACAGCACACTAACACAGAGGTGATGGTGGGCAGCAAGAGCAGGAGGTAATGGAGCTGGATATACCTAGAAGGGACTTGATGGGGCTCTGCACACTCAAGCCATCATATCCAGGCATGCAGAGAGTGGAGAAAAATGTTCCTGAATGGGAGGAGAGGTGTCTTTGTTCATCCCAAAGCAAAAGGTATTTTGGTGACTTATCCCTGCCACTGACAGAAGCCACCCTACAGAATAGGCAGAGCAGTGAGCAGAGCTAAGTTTTCCTAATTGCCAAACCCTCGTGTTTGTCTCTGGCAAGTCTTTGAGTGACTTTGCATGAATTTGTTGGAACCTGAAATGATGCAGTTTTGCATTTGGTTAGAGTGCTTTGACAAGGTGATATGTTCTTGTGCTGGAGTCCAGCCCACTCTATTGCAGGCTGTGTCCTCTACTGCCTACAAGCCCATTGCTGGATATAGTGCTGAGGGCACATATGAGCATGAAACCATAAGGGAAGTAACTGCAATTAATGATTTGAGATACATTTAAGGGCAGAAACAAAAGGTTATGATGGATAAAGGAGCTCCAGCAAATTTCAGGGCTGTGGGAGCTCGATGTCTCTTCAGGGCCTTCTGCTAGCATTTAAAAAGGCAAATGAGACATTATGGGGTTTTGGATTTTTTTTCCCCATTTATTTCTTCCCTAGATTTCATGCTGATGAGACACAAATCCTGACAAGCACTGAGAGCTGCATCCTCTGCCACATATCCCCAGTGCCTTGTGAGCGCCAATTTAAAAAAGTAACTGTAAGTTTCTTTTCTTGTGGTGCAGGTTCCAGCAGATTAGCTGAGCGGCTGGGACTGTCCACACCAAGCTCACCCACGTCGACACCAAATTCCCCCACCATCCTCTGCAGTGGTGTCTCTGACCCCATTTTGTCTACGTGTGGCTCTGGCCCCCTCTGCAGCTCTATCAGTGGTAAGTGTGGTGGGATCCCCAACACCTTTCCTTTGCCTCCTCCTGCCTGCTCCTGCACCTGTAAACCAACTATGATCAACTGAGTTTCCTGTCAGCTCCTGCAGAGAGGAAGGGAGAGCCTCTGCAAAGGCTATTTTCAATCTGTTCTACATGGAAGCCACTTAGATGCCTAGACAGCAGTATTTCTCCAACTCTCTTTATCACGAAAGGTCCCAAGGGAAGCAGCAGAGTTTCTGTTATGTGCGTGGCCCTGTGACGCACAATTTCTTCTGCAAAGCTGTGTGGCAGTGACGTTGCATGCTAGCTTAGACTGCAGCTATGGGTATGTCTACCAGCCCCCCTTTCCCTCTCCACACACCTTCAGTAGCCTCTTCAGAAAAAGGCAGGATTGATATTTCTAATATGCTGATGAATTCCAGAGAGAGTTAGATAAATGTATATGCAGTAGAAAATGATAGGCTGTTCTGTAGCGTGTATTTTTAAAACCTCAGGCACCCGCATGACCTCAAGGCATTGATGGTGGCATATATAATTTACCAAATCCTTGTCAATGTTGTGCAAAAAACAGTGTTTTTCAGTGAAGGTACCTACCAGACTCAAGTCTAATAACTGATGACAGCAAACATTTGGGGTTTTAGTCAGTATTGTGAGAAAAAAGTAAAAAAAATATTCTTATTATCGTGCTACCTCATCTGGCTTCATTGGTGAGGTCTCCTTACTGGTGTGCCTCAAGCATAATTACTGCAGCCCCTGATAGCTCTCAAAGCAATGATCCACTATGAGCTAGATGCTGTCCATGCAGGTACCAACCCCCCCATTCTGAAGGATCCACATGAGATGATTCATAGCCAAGCATTGTGGTCCCACATCCCTGGATCAGGCCTAGAGATGAAACACTGCTTGTCTTGGGAGCTGCTGCCATCATGTGCTAGCTGGCCTCTCCCTGTTCAAAGAGATGGCTTGGTCTGCCCCTCCTGATTATTCCTCCTTTGTTAATATTTAGACAGTGATTTGAAAACATGAAACTGCTTTTTATCATTGCTGCCTCTTGGTTTGCTCTATGTGGGCAGCAGATGCTGCCTTCCTTGCTGCTGCCCTGAGCTTGTCATGTGAACCAGGATTCAGTGAGTAGAACACTAGGTCACAGGAAAAAACCCATATCCTGGCATATCCATTTTTGCTAGGACACAGTCCCTCCCCCTGTAGCTAGCTTCAGAAATTACCTTGGGATGTCAGGAAGCCTTTTAAGCAGCATGAGTGACCCTGTTCTTTGTGTTTCAGGCACAGCTCCCAACTCTCCAATCAGCTTGCCTGAGTCACCCATCTCCCCGTCCATCTCAGGGCCCTGGGGAGATGAATGCACCATCTGCTACGAGAACATGGTAGACACAGTCATTTACTCCTGTGGACACATGTGTCTCTGCTATTCCTGTGGGCTGAAGCTCAAGAAGATGGCCAATGCTTGCTGCCCCATTTGCAGACGGGCCATCAAAGATATCATCAAAACATACCGCAGCACTTAGAGCAGCAGTAGATGCTGTTGATGGGGACTGGGCAAGTGGGGAGAAGGCCATGAAACAAGGTAGGTCTTGGTCTTTATTAATCATCCAGAAGATTCAAAAACCATCACCCACCACCACTCTGATCCCCTCTTCCATGGACAACAGATAAGACAAGCTTAGATGCTGCTCTTCTACCCTCCAAGCAAGTCCTGGGGATGAACTCCAGTGTATCAGGGAAGTTGTGATGAACTAACTTCCCTTTGAGGATTTTAAACTTTAGCTCAGAAAAAAAACCCAGCTGGTGCAATCATCCCTTTTCTACACCATGCATAGTGGAGGGAAGTCTCTGATACTTAGCAAGGACAGCAAGTGGTAAACAGTTCAGTGCTACACATCTCCTTCTAGAAATGCTCTGTGTGCAGAGAACAGCTTAACAGAAGAGAAGAAACAAGCAACGTTTCTGTGTACAAGCCTGGCCGTTGGAAGCTCCTTAGAAACGACAGAGCGAGGCAGGCTTTGACCCAGTAAGGGAGGTGCAGTGAGTGCATTCACAGCAGAAAGGCTGGGGGATGTGCAGAAAAGGACCCAGGATTTGTGAAGAATAAACCCCACCTAATTTCTGCAGGCAGAAGACCAGCCCTGAGTCAGCTCCTTAAGGACTGGCCTTTGCTGTTCCCTAGCAGAGTCATTAATAGTCAGCCAACATTGCCACTGGCCTTGCTTCCTCCCAGTGGCATCCAGCCACCTCCTGTCACGAGCAGCTATCAGACCTCACCACCACCAATTTGCGTGTAGTCTCCACACAGCACAAGGGATTCAGCAGCAACTCTGACCCCACAGGCCTGTGGGAGAGGGAGATGTGCCTCTGTCACCTTTCCTCTCCCTACCATCCAGACAGCACTTGTGAGGGAGAAGGTAAAATTAAAAAGAAACAAACAAACAAACAAAAAAACAAAACTCCCAACCCCAGGGGGGAAGAATGTATAAACCCATATGTCTGTGGGTTTCATTTACTGGTAACTTTATCACTGTGCTTCAAGACAAAGCCAGCCAGGTGGTACTCAGTGCTTCACAGCCAGCCCGCTGGCAGGACATGGCTGTCCTTACATTTTAGGAAGAAAGAAAAGAAGAAAACATACCTTGAAGGGTTTGGTTTGCTTTGGTTTATTTAAAGAAACCCCCTCTTCCCTTCTGTCCTAGTTGGGAAACCTGCTGTCCCCATGATGGGTGCTTACAATGGTTCCCCCATGCTTGCCATGACAACTGCCACAGCCACTGGCCCTTGGGCTCAGGCAGGGTGGCTTCACAGCAGCAGGAACTGCCTGCCTTCCCTCCAGCCCCATCCTGCTGCCTTCCAGGGCTGTGCAGGAGGTAGAGACAGTGTCTAAGGGGTGATCAGGGCTGGGGTGCAGCAGCAGTAGTGTTGGTCTCACAACACTGCCCACCAGGCCAGGCTGAGGAAGGCCACGAAGTTGCATTTCTTCTGCCAAGGATTTTCCTCCACCCCAGCACAGGACCACTAATAGGACACAGGGGGAACAGCATGGCTTAGGGATAAACCCAATATACACAGCCACACACTGCAGTGCCCATCACAGCCCCCCCACCCCAGGTGAGTGAAGCAGCACTTGCAGAGGCTACTCCCAAAAGCACCTGGGAAAACATGCTCTGGCCCTGACCTCTCAAGGAAATAATAAAAGACACTCCTAGCTGGAGAGTGCATTGTTGCATTGTAGAGCCTTTCCTCTAAAGGCACCACCATCACTGCAGCCTACTATGGGGGATGGCAGCTACCCCCACCCTGCCCCGGGAGGCAGTACTAACTTGAACACTGATATTCTGGTTACAGGGATTTACGTTATTCGCATACCTCTCATGTACACTCTTAACCCAGCCCTGCACTCCAGGCCAGCTGTCAAAAGCCCCAAAGCATCATGGCTCCTGTGCCCAGACATCCTCACCGAGGGGTGGAAGGAGGACAGATTGGCATGAGTCTGGGTGAAGAAACAGCAGCCATGCCAGGAGCATGGCCAGTCCACAGGCATGCAGCCAGCCTTCAGCTTGCCCAAGGACAGAACTGTGACCAGGAGACACAAGGAACCTGTTTCAGTAGTTACACAAACTTCTGTGTAAAGATTTGGGAAAGGAGAAACCCATGAGGTAGGAAGGTGTTGCTGAAATAGTGGATGTGGGGAAATGTGCAATAAGCAGCCTCCCAAAACTTTACCACACCAGTGGACCAGTTGCCCTCTGCACAGAGCCAGTCAAGGGGTATATTTTATTTTTAAAGAAATTCCATCCATGGGTACCAGTGCAGTGGTGTGAATTCCTTTTTCACCTTTTGAATTCAAGAGTGTTTTAATATATAATTGTATTTGTTTTACTGTGGACCAAACTCTAGCAGTTAGCAGAAGCTGAAAGTTCCCCAGCATCTGAGCTTAGAAATTGGGGTTAAGTCCTGCTCCCAGCATCAGCTGGCCTCTGGTTGTTAGCAGGGAAGAAGAGAGTAAGGCTCCCTTCAGGGAGAAAAAGAACAGCAAAAGCAGTAACAAAAATCCTGATCTTTTGTTTGACTGGTGTAGGTTCCCACGTACCTCTGTGTTCTTGTGTCATTTGCATTTCATTGCTTTACTTTAAGATGTTTTGTGTTCTGTTTAAAGAGAAGAATAACTCATTGTGAAAAACTGGGTAACTGTGATTGTGAATAAAGTTGATTTAGGTATCCTGCAGCAGCATGAGCAACCGAGTACTTACCACTTCCACAAGCATGGCAAAACACAATGGGAAGTGCAGTGGCAAGAGGCTAAAGTAAGAGCAATGTTGGCATGAGAGCCTCTTTCTTGAGGGGAGCTGTATGGAGAGAACTCAGGCTTTCCTTCAGTCCTTTAGGGTGAGGGGATGAGAGCTGGGTAATGAATAACTCCCTAATGGACCCCATACACACATAAAGAATAAAGGAAACCACAAAAGTAAATGCAAGGGCTAACCACATTCCTGCAAGCTTAAGCTCCAAGATCCTGAACCTCCTGACACCCTCTCCAGAGAGAAACCACAGCTTCTTTACTTTCATTGCCTTGTTTGCAGTCTCTCCTAAGTGCTTGTAACCACACACACACACACAAAAAAAAAATCCCTCTACCAGCACAAGAAAGAGAAAGCATGATGTGAGGAAAGCCAGGACCATGCTGCTCAGCCTGGCAGGGACTAGGTGAGGTGGCTGAAGATGAGGCAGAGCAGTAGCAAAATAGCCCAGTGTCCCCACGCCAGTTCTGCAGAGATATGACAGTCCAACACCTGACAGGAAGTTCCCAGTCTTGAACTGAGCAGCATGTTTAGAATCCCCACTTGAGAAGCTGTGATCTGACCAAGGGAGATGCTGAGGCAAGATGCAGATGCTTTCTCAGCATGTAGCAAGGGGCCCAAAGAGGATCTGGATTCTTCAGAGTGATACCAGTTCCCCCCAAAACCAACACCTCCCCTGTTGCAGGGATCTGTTGAAGAGCACATCTACAATACAGCTGTGTGAGATTTCCTCCTCATCCTTTAACTGTTCAGCAGATGAGAGACTGGTTGAATCACTCTCTCATCACAAGACATATTTGAGTTGGCATCTTCTCCCTCAGTGAGTGGCAGCTCCATCTGCCAAGGGATAGGAACATGCCAGGAGCAGTGTCCTCAGCCTCTTCAGCTGAAGCTATTCTAACAGCTCTCCAGTGGTCTAAAACTTTCCAGGCTGGGTAAAGCAAAACCATTTCTACAACCCAGCTTTCTCCAACACCACCCTGATGACTCTTAGCTGTTGGGACAAGGCGAGTCTGCACACTCCTGTGCTGCACTCCAAGTGCCCAGCACCTGCTTTCCCAGGGACAAGAGAACCTCTAAAGAGCCTGGAAAGCCCTCTCTGGGCACAGTCCAGCTGTGGGAAGCCTCCCCATCCTCTCAGGAACAAGGGATAGAGCTGCACAAAACAAATTACTCCTAGAAAATGGGGACATTGACCTGCCAGACAGCCCCTGCCAGATGTGCTGAGCCCAAGCACTGCCACATATTTAGGACAAGTGCTAATGCTCTGGACCAGACTTAGATCCTGTCCCTCCCCTGGCATCAGGGCAGGCACCCCTGTTTCCCCTCTGACAGCCCCAACCTGCAGCTGCCATGTGCAATATCCCAGTGAGCTTTGCATCCTCACCTGCTGAGCATCGCTGGAGTCACCCTGCCCTGACCTCCCTCCCCAGACCATCACCATCAGTTCACAAAACCCAAACCGAATCTGCAATTTCATCATCACCTTGAAGCTATTCTCCCACTAAGACCAAACTCAGTGCAGCTCAGATCTTCCATAGAGAAAAGGCATCCCACCACTGCAGCCTTTCCACTGTTTCAGGCAGGGCTATCCCCCAGGGTTTCCCCAGCCGGGAGCCAGCTGTGGGGCCAGGGCCCACGGACGACGCCTGGAGGCGAGCAGGAGGCGGCAGGAGAAAGGGAAGGAAAGAGGATGCTCCGAAAGTGGTCCAGGAGCGGCAAAGCTGGTCCAGCATCGCCATCTGCTGCTCCGCACCGGCGCGGCACACAGCCTCTCTTCTCCTTTCCCCCCCTCCCCGTCCTTCCTTTTTTCGTTTCTCCAATCCTTCCCTCCTCCTTCTTCTCCCAAGGTTGATTTTACTTCATTTGACAAACATCCACAAGTAGGACCAGCAGAAAAATTCAGTCCGAGTGCAGCACAGCTCTGGTAGTGAGTCTGGGAGGAAAATGGGGAATGAAGGGAGCAATTAACAATGGGGCACAATACACAAAGGGACATCAGCATATGGTGATCGCACCAGTCCAGAAAACCCCTTTCAATCCTAAAATGGCTGGCTCACTCTGCACACAGGGGGAGAGGGAACACAGTTCCCAGGCACTCTTGTCACCGAGTTTGTACCTTAAAATGACCAGGACTGTGTGCTGCCTTAGATCTAATTCTTAGCATCCTAAGAATTTGGGCTGCCTAAAACAGGACTCCTTATGCACTGCCTACCTGTGTACCAGCATAGAGAAATATCTTATGGATGCTGTTAGCAAACGCTGTGTGTCCAATGATTGCTGGCTCATCCTAGAGCTTGGGTAAGACTCATCTCCACAGGATTTGTGAAGTGCTATGGCACATGGTGAAAGCATTGCTTAATGCTAAAATGAGAGATACATTCATGCAAGAACATTCTCTGCTGCAGGAACAAAAAGTGTAGTCTGGCTTTCCAATGCAGCAGCCAGGCAGTAGGCATAACCTCTTTTACCTGCAGATTTGCTGACAATGAGGAAGTGGACATTTGATAGAGGACTCCCATAGCCAAGTTGGGAACTGAAATGCTAGAAACACCCTTGTTTCTGTTCCACTATTATATCTCCTCTTTACAACCTTCTCCCATAATCCACTGCCTTCTGCATCCCTGAGAGATGTCCTGCATAAGGAGCAGAGATCCATTAGGAGAAACTCTTCAGTTTTACCTGTCTGCTGCTTCACACAGTAAAGAACTCCTATTTGTTGAGCTATTTGGGGCCTCGAACCTTCAAAGTCAGGTAAGAGGAGTCAGCAGGGCCCAGTAACTTTGCAGAATCAGACCTTAATATCCCATGTTCAAGCATCACCTGTTCTGTAGTTTACATGCAGGGATGTTAAGGGCTCATCCCAACTTGCAGAGCAACCCTTTTACCACAGAACCAAAAGGGCCACTCATGTAAAAGTAGGCTTTTCTTCTTATTTTGGATCTGATGCCACGTCCCTCTGCAAAGGACATTCTGACAAGAGTATTTTAAACCTTAAGACCTTGCTTGACACAGACAGAAGGTCTTCATGTTTGAAGGCAGAAGCAAGCAGTCCATAAAACTTGGTGGATTAGAAAAGAGACAAAAATACATCATATTATAACAATTCAGGGCCAGGGACAAGAGAATCTCCTTTTTCCACTGAAGGCTAAACTGAAATCCAAAGTCACATGTACACAAGTTTTAATTTATCCTGGGAAATCTAAATTCAGTGGTTTAACAAGCACAAGTATAATTAAAACAACATTAAAAAATTTGAAAAAAAACCACCAGAAACAAAATAAACCAACTGAATCACAATTAAAAAGGTCAAAAATTTATTTTTCCTTAGGGCATAAGAGGCAATGTAAACAAAATACCAACAAACAACAACAAAAAAATCACAAGTAAATTCTTACAGTCTGCAAGCATTTGAAGATAGAGTACCCTTTTCCCACCTCCCACCGGAACACTGCAAGGCTGCTCAAACGTTAGCAAGCAACAATTATGAACCCTGAAGGTCCAGTGAGTTTTGCCATGTCCCACGCTGGGACTAAATTTCTCATATAAGAAGGACACTGCATCTGTTTTATCAAACACTTAAAAGTCCAAGAAAATATAAATATTACAGACAAAGGTCAGATTTAGCACCACCTTTGGTCCAAGCAATCAGTGAACTGGGAGATGACAGCTACAGTCTGTTTGGCAAGTCCTTTCTGCCTGAGTCTTGGAAAACATTAGAGGTTCACATTGCAAGACTTCTAATAACTCTGAGAAAACAGCCCTCAAACTCTGGCAGTCCCTCACAGCCTCCCCAGGTCCTGCTCACCCAGAGAGGAGAGGATCATCCCTGTGCAGCAGTGCACAGTGCAAGCAAATACCACTCAAAGCACTTGGCAGAGCTGAGCTTGGCCCTGCGGGACACGGCAAACACTGTGCCAAGGGGCTGATCCTGTCTTGGCCTAGCAGAGCTCTGACTTGGGGCATGGCTGAAGAACAGGAAGGGCAGTGGCAGTGTGCATCCTCTTTCCTTTTCCACTAGCATTTGCCACCCTCCAAAACCTTGCAGACTGCATCCCCTGTGTGCTGTCAGATGTCTGCAACAAGCTGAGTTATGCTGAGTTAATGCAAGTTATTTCAGCATTATCTGGCATATGCAAATCAGGAGCTCTTATCAAATGTAGCTTACCCCAGGCCCTTTTTAGGCTCATCTTCCAATACATACATGCCCATCACAGATGCATGGCTATGAATTTTTTGCAAAGAGGTGTTACTGCTGAGTTGCTGTGCCACAACACTGGTGTGGGCCAGGATACAGTCACAGGGATATGTAACAATCAAAGGAGAAAAAGTTCATAAAGCACCTGGCAATATTTTACATTTATGGCAACTCCCACCTCTAACAAGTGTCCAGAACTCAATTTGTTGTTTTTTTTTTCTTTTCCTTTAGGAGTTTTTGAGTAGTCTTAATTAACCATTATTAAATGCTACTCAATTCCAAAATAACACCAGCTCTAATAAATGCCTAAAGAGAAATACAGAGATCTACTTTTAGGCACAGCAATCTGAGTTTTTGCTCTGCATCTTCACATGCACAATTGCCGAAACAATCTGTGTTTCTCATTCCTTGTTGAGACCCATGTGGAGTTTTCACCTTTACATACACAGACACGATTAAAATCCTCCAAAAAAATACTTGGCTTTACTTCACTGCTTCAGAATGTGCTGCTCAATTGCTTTATATTGTTACACAGTTCTCAGAGCAAGCACCTGGGCACAGCACAGGCCCATTTGGCAGTCATGGAAAAAAGGACAGCCCCCCCACATGCAGCCCCTGTCCCACACAGAGCAGCAAAACCCAGACTCAGTGACCCATGCCTGTATTCAACCCCACATTTACTGCACTTTGCCTAGGATACAACCATGAGGACAGCTCTAAANCACCCATGCCTGTGACATGAGCAGACACTGGCTGATCTGGCAATATTCAGCCCCGCATTTACTGCACTTGGCCTAGGATACAACCATGAGGACAGCTCTAAAACCAGTTCTGGACCAGAACTGGACCAGAAAGTTATGTAAAGTCTGCATGTTTGGATTAGGGGGAAGATAATGCTTTGCACGACTATTTCCCATCACCACTGTCATATCCAGAGCAAATGAAAAACACTGTGCTATGATAGTTTCATTAATTCTCACCAGGACAGAGATGCACTTCTATTGTCCCAGTCACAGAAACAGGCCCACAGTACCATTATATATCAGCTAACCATCACAGGTTCTCAGCCTATCTGTGCTAAAGCTTGAGGGGCATTTCTACAAAGTCACTTGGCAAAAAGGAGAGCTACGTTTTCCCCACTGATAATGCATCTTTTGTGTTGGCCCACAGTTACTCATCTCTGATAACTAGTACTCTAATGTGCATCAAATCTACCATGTTCAAATGGGGACTTAGAGAATCAGTCACAAAAAGGTCTTCTGTTTTATGCCTGTTCAGATGGATTGGGGCATCTGACCCCTGATTAACAATAACTCTCGCCATCAATGGCAAAAGGTAGTGTTAAGTGCAAAATATGTCATTTTTCTGGGTTTCAGTTTAATTGGGATGTCTGAGAAAGGCAAAATTTTCTATGATGCACACAATTTCCTTTTCTAGGAAAGTATCTGAGAGACCCAAGCACATCTGGACTCTTGCAGGAGCTGTTCACTGTACAAACAGTTTTATCCAACTGGTCACCACCTCGAGTTCATTAAATAAAAACTGGACAATGCATAAGGCTTCAGTTACTATTTCTGTCTCTACCTCCCCTTTATTAGTAGTACATTAAGGAGTGATGCCATGAAGTCACAATATCAATCAGCTCTGAAAGAATCAATACTTGGCCAAAAGCTCTAGCATCTGCACAATAGAAAGTACTCACTCCGCTACCTTCAGTGGAACTGGCTCAGATGCCATAAGAAAATACGGTCCAAAGCTACTATCACAAAGAACGGTTTCCCTAGACTCATTTTCTTCCTCTCTTGGCTTAACTCACAATCCAAAACAAACTGAATGGACTCCTGCCCATAAACTCTCTTAAGAAAAAAGGAAAAAACAAACCCAACACAAAAGCTCTCAGTTACTCCTTCTCACATATACTGCAACAGAAACCACATCAACTTCTAGACCTTTTCCCAACCAGAACAGACAGAATGTTTCCCATGTTAAAAAGAAAACAAACAAAAAGACAAAAAAGCGTCACCAATTTGACCACACACACTAAGACCAGCCACACATATCTCTGTCTCTGGTCACCAACATACTCTCCCCAAGCTCCCACCAGGTACATTCCCATCACCTGACCAATAGAAAATGGAGCACTATACCAACACAGAAATGAAAACAGCATCTAATAGCCAAGGTTTCATTAAGAACATGGAGCCACCCAGGAAACCCACCGCAAAACCTCACTTAGACCAGGTCTAGATCAATTTTTTTTTCAAAATACAAATTTGTTAGCAGAGCATGTGTCTACACTGTACACTGTAAACTCCTATGGGCTTTGCTGTCCCAGAGGGGAGCACAACTGCTCAAACAGATTTCAGCCTTTATTCAACAGCAGGTTTAGGCTCCCAATAACTGACTACCCACCATTTCCAGAGACTATCTGGGATAATTAACAACTCTGGTAACAGCTACAGATGTACACATCCAGCTAAGTGGCTTTTAACACCCACCTTGAGTAATCTGCTTCTGAAATTTAGCCAAAGCAGCAAACTTCTGCCAAGACTTCTCCTAACATGAAATTTGATATTGAGTCTTAACTGAGGAGGCTCATCTGCTCGATTCTCCCTAAACATTGCAAGCAGAGTAACGAGCACCGCTGTCTGCAATTGAATCTGCAATAAAGGAATGGCACTGATGTAATGTGAAGTTAGCCAGACAGCAGAAATGCACCTACTCTGTATACTGTTGACCCCACAATATTCAGTTTAAACCCTCAGTACAAAAAAGTCATTGTAATGCAACACACTTCACTTTTGCAATACTTGAAGGGTTGAAATCATCATGAGTAATGAGCAAGTCTTTTCAACAAGCCTATTCAGCAGACTTCAGAAAAAAACCTCTTCCTTGAGACTGGAAACAATTATAACTCCCCTCCCCCGCCAAAAATCCAAGACAGGAAATAGTTAAGTCAGCTATTCACTGAAATATTTCATTTTTAAAAGAGGTTTAATTCCTTTTTTATCTTCCAATTTACTAATTGTTACAGACTAAATTCCACTGACTGCACTATTCTCTTCTGTCCTGCTTCTAGGGGATGGAAACAAACCGAATCCGGATGCTCAGGAGAACCTAGAGTCAGAACAGAATCTGAGGTCCTCCCAGTCTAAGCCCCTAAGAGTAATGATGGGATTGTGATAAATTTATTACTACTTCCCTGGTGACCCAGAAGCAGTTCAAGAACAAGCTCTCAAACCACAAAAGAACTGTTTGCACAGAGAAAGCTGCCATATTGCTTAAAGTTCAGGCATCAGAGTCACTAACACAGCTTTGAAGGGGAATACCTGATGAAGACCAAAATATTTATTTTAATGTTGTTATATTTTTTTAATTCTCCTACAGTGCCAAGTGATTCTCCCTCTCCTTCTCCACCAAGCAGGGATCAAGAAAGATAGGTACCATTGTAATCAAATAACCCTGAGCATCAGGAAAATATCACTAAACACAACATGTTCCCAGAAGTGCCACTAGCACAGGGCCGTTTCACAGAAGGGCAGCTTGGGCAGATGTGGAACAGCCACTCTTGCCTGTTCCATCAGCTGAACCTTGGTGTGTGCAAACTCCCAGACACACAAACCACATCATCTACAACAAACATGTAACCCACATTTGTCTTCCTTTAGTGAATCATTGGCTTCAGGATACAGATTGTCATAGTATACCATGGAGTGAAAAAACTCAATTTTTCTCAATAATGAAAAATCCTAACACAGAGCAGTGATGTATTAAAACCATCTATACAGAGAAAGCACCTGCAGTGTCAGACCCAATAATTTATGGCCTTATTAGAAATATATTTTTCCTCGTATTTTATCCATCTCTCCCCTGCCAATATAGTTACCGCATTTCTTTCCAAATTATCAACGTAATTCCCATTATTTTAATTAAGTAACAAACAGGAGTCTCAACTCAGGACAGTAGTGGCTTATGCTGACAAGAACAGGTCTGTAAAATGCCAGTGTGAAGCTTTAAACCAGATTTATTAAAAAACATAAACAAAAAATTGCACTCTCCAACTAGAACCAACACTACCTCGATGCAAGAACAAATGAAGAAGGTTGTTGATGGGACCAGCCCAGCCCTGACATAATAAAATGGGAGAAACTAATTTGTTCTGCTTACACCAGTCAGCTCTGCACACAGTGCAGCACAGCTTTTGCTCCAAGAATCTGCAGAGCCCTAGCCCTGATGCGAGGGCACCCAAGAAAAAAGATCCCCTCATTCCAGCCTTGGCAATGCATGCATACCCCACAAAACTAACACCCCAAACGAGAGTTATGGGTGACCTTTTACAGACATATGTGCTTTGCTCCAAGTTGGGTCTAAGACAGAGGAGGAAAAGCAGCAACAGCACCCTACATCCCAACTCAAAGTCAACTGACTGGGGGAACTTCTGGATCCAGCCCTTACATACAGTACTTCGTTTTAAAATTCAGACACACACAACAGGCATGACTACTGAGCAGCACAGAGGGAGAGGAAGAGAAATACAAGCACTAGGCAGAGCTAGAAACACAAGCACCGGGCCATCAAACAGTTCAAGTGTGCAGGCACATTCCTCATGCATGGCTGCATTGTTGGTCCCTGCATCTACCAAGCATCTAAAAGCAAATGAAAATAAAATAACTTACATGAGCATTTGCTCTCAGACCATCATATTGGTACTGTTGGCAGCTATCAAACACTGCATTTATACACAGCACTTTGCTACATGGCTAAACAGCATCTGAAGTTGCAAGAGGAGGAGCCACTGGTGATGGGAAGTCACCAGCAAATAGCAGCAAAGCTCCAGTTTAGTTTGAAAAGCTGCAAGACCTACAGGGATGTGGATCACAGCACAGCAGCACTGAGGCTCAGCATTCAGGTGCACCCTTAAGAGGTGTAGGAACTGAGTGCAAGATGCTTGCTTTTGCTGAGAAAGATCCATGCTAAGCACCTGCAAGATGCTTTGCTCCACTGTGGGTCTTCCGTCAGTGTAACTCTACTGATGCTCATGGACTTCTTGCCAGTTTAAGGAATAGCACGTGAAAAAATTAAGTTGGCTCCTCAAAGCCAAATTAATTTGTAAAGTATTGGAAGTTTTCCAAAACAATGTAATTGATACTATTTCAGTACAGCTGCAGAACTCAGTTTTTCTGTTTGAATGCAAAGGTCTCTGGTAATAATAAGGCTTTTTGAGATACTTAAGAATAGGACAAAAATTAGGCAGAAAACTGAGGTACACTCCATCTTCAGGGACATGAACTAGAGCCATAGGAGATGCATCTCCCAGAGCTCAGAGAATCAAATGCTCTGGCATTCACATCTCTTGAATCTTACAAAAACAGTCCAGTTTTTCAAAGGTAGTAGGTTTTGCTGCTACCTGGAAAGTCACATTATTTTGAACAGATGGAGTTCTCCTTTCATTCAAATAGAATTTAAGACAAAACCCCTTTTGAAGAGCAAAGTTTCTGCACAACTTTATTTTGACCTGAGATATCAGCATTGGCAAGCCAAGAAATATGTAATCAATACTCAAATTAGCTGTGAAATTCTGCAGGTGAGAACTAACCCAGACAAAACATGGACTTTTTCTTAGGTTAACAATAAGAAAAGAAGAAAAAAAGGGCATGTAAAAATATTCCCATAGCTCTTGCAATAAATACATTAACAATACAGTATCAAAACTTGGGTCTGCACTGGCAGAATTATTTTCCCTTCTGAAGTTACCATCGGTTCTGAAAGTGTAACAGAGGACATAACCAGCAGAGACGTACCAGAAGACAGTATCATGCATGGATGACATGCAGAGTGTTTCAAACACAGCTCAGAAGTCCTGTATTGATAAGGATGTTAATACACATTCTGTACATAATTCTGGCAACGTGCTGCATAATCCTTATACTTTCAGTAACTGGTGATGCTTTTTTATGAAAAGCAGTTATTCCCATCCCAAACCACCCTCTACCTACCAAAGGATCCTGTTTTCATCCAGCCACCCCTTCCGCTGCATTTCCCCTTCCCCTAAGAGTGCATGAATAGAGAATTGCAAACATTTCACACTGCACGTTCCACTCCAAGTCCTGGATGAGGGGCCTGTTTATTCTATGAATATTGCACTTATCCACTCATTGGATTTGTTTTTTTTTTCCTCAAGAATGAAGAGTATTTGGGAAAAAACAGAAAAAAATAGTAGGATACAACACAGGAAAATACGAGTTATTAACAAGCTACCTATGAAGATCTAAAATTAAATAGTACTAGTTCTAATCTGTTAATACTAGTAATATGAAAATAATAAATGCTTTATCAAATACCCTTGTTTTCATATAAGATAAAAGCAGTAACTTTCTTTTTAACTGAGGAAAGCAATGAATATATATTACAATAAAATACGATTCATTAAGTTTTGAAAGTGATGAAAACAATTATATAATGCCTTCGTCAAACTTTCTAGCATCATAATGGAAAGCGTTTTGGGGGTGTGATATCCACAAGACTCAAATTCATTTTTTAGCTATACCCATGCAAAAGTGATTTTCCGTTTTTCAGAGTCTACCTGTGAGCCAATTTCAGTCCTTCTTTATTGTGTATTTGCTATTATTGTACACATCGATTTTTAAAAAATGTGTATCAGTTAAATATCTTGATGTGCCCATCACATCTTTTATCTTGAAAAGTTTAGCTAGCAAAGGACTGGTATGTGTGACTGCACCCACCCATTGCAAGGCATGAGAGCTAAAACACTTAATAGGAATTGTCTCCCACAGGGAAGGGCAGCTAACAACAACATATTACTCTTGCTGTAACAGGAGAGTGTTTTAAAAAGGGAGACAAGAGAAATTAGTGATTAAATTTTTCAGGCATTATATAAACCTCAATAACGAACTCAGAAGTGCTCATTATTATTAAAGTTGCAGTATACAGCAAGACAATTTTCACATTCTTAAATTTTGTTCTCTGGCATTGGAGTTTGGATTTTCTGCTGGTCCAAATTCAAGACTTTTTGGAAAGCACGGACAGCGGGTGAGAGCACCACAGTGCCAGCAGCCATCTCTCGCCCCGGAGGAGGGCCCCCTTCAGCTGCAAATGGCTTTGCTCAAGCCCTGCAGAGCTCTTCTTAATCTGGTTCAAGAACAAACTAGAAAAAGATAAATTTAAACAGTACTATTGATTTCTGCATTGAGTGTTCACTGAGGTGTATGTTACATTTAAATATTGCTCTTGGATCCAGTGTCAGTTCTAGACAAATTTAGTAAATAAAGCTTAAGGCAACATTAACATTTTAGAAAAGAGCTAAAACACTTCTAGCACTACACTGTCCTCTGACGCACCCTGCCAGTTTTTCCTGCCCTGCAGTGAGCTTTTCTGATTTAGCTTAAGGCCTTTCACTCTGTTTCACAGCCAACAGTGGAAAAGGCTTGCTATTTCAGCTATCAGTGGAGCTGACCAAAACTAGCTGCTTGCTGACAAAAATAATAATTATTTTCCTGATTATCTCCCAGTTGAAAGAATTAAGAAAAAATATCAGTGAGAGATGCTGTGTCAATGGTTAGATGGGAGGGGGAAAAAACTGCACTGGGGGGTATTTGCTTTAAAAGTGCCCTTTTAAACATAAGCAGTTAAAACAGCCACCAAATTAAAGGAAGTCCAAACCAAAGCTTTCCCATCAGGCAGTGGCCAACATTCATTTCTAGCATCAAGTAGGTCACTTGCACCCCATCCTTGTTGCTGGTGCAGGTGGGGGCAGTAGGAGGAGGGAGGCCACGTGTCTTCAGGCTCTGATCTCTCGCCCAGGGTCCATGAAGCCTTCCAGACAGGATAAAGGAGCAACTGACCCATGGGACAACTGGGCTGCTGCGTGAGAAAACCCTGGCAGTACTGCAAGCACCCTCACACTGTGTCATCCCCTGCACTGCTTGGAGCTCAGCAAATCTCCTCCCTGCAAAAGCCAGATTTGGAGAAGCAAGTGAGCAAGGTGGAAAGCACACTGGGGGACAGACTGATGGCTGTTACAGAGACAGCCTGTGTTTCACAGGAAGATAGTGAAGCCTTCACACTACCTTGAGCAGCAAGTCTGCATCCACTGGGAACCAGCCTTGTGCAAGGCATGCAGCAGCCAGGCACTATAACCATCTGCCAAAAAAGGCTTTGCCACCCCAAACTCTGCAAGGACTCCTGCAGTTCAGAGGAACTCTGGGCTTGGCTTTGCTGGATGCAAGTGTGAATACTTATAGTAGTCTGAGCCCTCCCTTCTACGTGCTGCTTTCCTCTCCCTGGGTAGGGTTTCACATCATGCCACATGGTACTCAGAGAATTCAGTGGCTCAATGCAGAAGATCTAGGAGCTGTGCTTTTACATCCCCCCAAAGAGATGACCTAGTGGGAATGTCTTTAAACAAGACTTTAGAATATTTTAAATAAGTTAATTCTTAATAAATATGTGCTTCAAGAAAATGATAATTATATACTGCACCTTTAAATAATGCACTTGGTTCTCTGTATTTTAGTTTTATTGTTAAAGTGCATTAATTCAAAATAATGAACCACTTCCTTATCATTATTGTTAAAATAAATCATAACAACATTAATACAAGTCACTAAATCACTACTATTAGTACTGCAATCTAGCAGATAACTCTATGTATTGCTCTATTTAATACTGTCCAGCAGAAGAATATAATACTTCTATTATCATCTCACAACAGCTCCAGCAGTCTTTTATGGCTGCTACCATATTAGTACAACTAAAAATGGGGAGAAGTATGAGAGACAGGGCCACAATGCCTCAGATACATATCCAGTAAGATGTAGCTAACTAGATATATACATAATATATATTATATGGTAAGATGTTAAGGTAAAAAGAGGACCCTGCACATTGTGACATGAGCTGTTGTGCAGATAAACCTCCTTCTCCTGCCACCACAATTTAAAGGGATAACAACCACACAGCCTCCCTTATGAGCTGGATGCAAAGAGCTGCTTGAATGGCAGCACCGTTTGCAACTAGTTGTGGCACCTGGATGCTGTTTCAGCTACCAAAAGGACATCAGTCATGTTAGCTGCAGGCAACTCTCAAATTTACCATGGAAATTAATAAAAACCCCAAATAAAAAAAATAAAGGAAAAAAAAGAGGAAAAAAAATGGGATAAAAGGGAAAAGCAAAAAAGACAGGATAATTTTTTTGGTAGAGAAACATCCCCAGTAACATAAAATATTGTTGTGCTATTTTACTCAGTCTCTTGGATTTACTTTTCAAGCCAAATCAGTAGGAATCTGATAGAAAAAAGGCCATGCATCATTTTGTGTAAACCAGTTGTGAAATGGTCTGTCCCCTTGTCCTTAAAAGAGATTTACAATGATGCCTATTATTTAAAGGAACAAGATATTGATCTTGAGTGATTAACAAGGCCATTTAAAAAAAACAACAACCCCAAAACCAAAACTTCCTGAAGTACAGTAGGGATTTAGCCAATGATGTTTACAGTACAAGAGTTGGCTATCATGAATATCTCCATATTCCTAACCTTTTCAAATGGATGTCTCTTCCATTTCCCACCACACTATCCCCACCGTGTGCCACACTTCAAAGCATGAGTAAAGAATGGTAAACAAATGGAACTAGGAGAGACAGCTTCCTGGTTAGATGTACTGTAGACCTAACTACTTTGAAATCAAATCTGAGTGTAAGAAGCCCAGGCACACCTTCCAGTACAAATGTACTTTTTGTATTCAAGTGGGAACAGAAACACTTACTTGGCTCCTACTTCAGTTTTAAGTCTCTTCTGGTAAAACAAGACAAAAAGAAAAAAAAGTAAAGTAAACCCAGAATGCACAGAAAAGACAATAATAAAACACAGAACACCCCCACACACAATTTCCCCCAAATATACAAATTAAGGATGTGCAGACTGAGTTTGATGGCTTCCCCCCCCTCCCCTTGTTGTAAACACTGAAGTTGCAGAAGCTTACAGCTATTTCTAACTAATACCTTGGTGGTGCCAGCAGTCAGCACATTTGGATTTGGACCAGATGACAAAACCACAAGTAACACACTTGACAGCTTTGTCTTTAGTGTCTTAAGGGACTTTTGTACATTTTGATATTACGACAAGTTTTGAGAAACCCAGCTCTGTGAAGAGAATCAACCAGGATCACCTGGCAGGAGTCAGGCACAGAACTAACCATGGAGCCTACAAAATAATCAATGCTTAAGCATGGGGTTTGTAGGTTTGGTTTGGTTTTTTTGTTGGTTTTGTTTGTTTGGTTTTTTTACAAGCACCAGTAGGCATCACTGCCTTAGAACACCTGAAAGCCCAACTTAAAGAAAAAGAACAAAAGGAAACAAAAAGCCCTCAACCAACACCACCTGGTTGCCTTTTCTGGTGAGTTAGCAGTAACAACAAAACACAAATGACTCCACAACAAAAAGGCTCCAAATCTGGACCAACCCAACTGTTGAGAACAGGAAAAAAAAAGTGACTAACTCCAAAAGATGGAGAGTCCCTCTATGTTTCAGAAACTTCCATTTGCTTCTCATTGTGAGTTGTGGAAACGCATCCAAAACTCTTGGGTATTTCTCCACATAAGGTCAAGAATGATAAGAAAGGGAGTCAAGATTGTAAAACAGTTTGGCACAAAACTCCCCAAGTAGATGCAGGTGTATTTCTCTCACAAAAGGCACACATTTGGTTTCCTATCAATAATGGGAAAGATGGGATGTCATACCCTGTTACACATACAAGTTTATTAACTTCACAAAAAGAATATGCTGCACCTTCCTCATAGTTCCTTACGCCACACTAGCTTCCACAAACCTCTCCAGAACGTGGCAGATTTGTCCACAGTATAGACTCCTTTGCCCCTTTGTACAAACTGGAGCACAGAGAAACATCTTTTTGTGTAGCAATTGTTTGGGGTTTTTTTCCACATCTACACAGCAGGAACAGTATAAATTAGGGAGGTTAAAGATATTGCAATATTAGTTCTTTTTCTCCAAGTAATTTGAGGGCACCCAGCCTTTGAATGGCTTCACACCATTCATGATCTGGCAGTACCACCAGCCATTTGGGTTCCTTTCAAGGACCTCCATGCAGACACCTTCCTGAAACCCTGCAGTCTCCTCATCTCCTTCATAGTCTGCAATGGAAACATAGATGTCCTTGAGATTGTTGTGGATGAACTGGGATTTCTCAATGGGCTTTGGCCTGACTGTGGACACAGGAATCCCATTCCTCTGGGTAGGGAGGTTGGAGGTGGTCTCCGAGCCCTCTGTACCTGACCGCTCAGGTTGTTTTCCCTTAGCATCACTAGGCTGTGACCACGCGCTGCTGAAGGAGGAATTCCGATGGACATTCCTAAGATGATCTGTAGTTGTTAAAGACTCATTTCTACGCAAGGAGCATGACAGGTTGTTCTCCTTTGGTGGTGGAGACACAAACACTGACTGTGGCCGGACAGCAATTTGCCTCACACCATTCCTCATTTTGACTGCCCCTGATGGTTTTGAAAAACCACCAGGAGGTTTGCTTGGGATGGGTGGTGTTGCACGCTTGCTCTGGTTGATGGTGTTCAAAGCCTGAACTCTCTTCTCTATCTTCTCTAAACTGTTTGACTTGTTCTCATTTTTCCTGTTCCTGGCAAATGATGCATCAGTCTCTGCTGATGTGGTTTCTCGCTGGTTATCAGGGAGAGACAAATAATGGGAAGGAGCCCAGCCTTCCATGTCTCCATATTTCAGGTACCACCATCCACTGGCTTGCTTTTCCAGCACTTCCACTTCTACTGCTGCCGGGAAGGAAATTTCAGAATCCTGTACCTTTTGGTATGAGTCAGTGGTCACATAGAAATGTCTGGAGTCATTTTCTTGCTCAGTTTTGACTGGATGGCTAGAGCAGAAAATGCCACGGGAAGTGGCTGTAATGAAATCAGCTGAGCCTCTCCTAACAGGATCATCTTGGTTCTCAGAGGCTGTGCATGGGGGGCTCTCAGACTCTTCACTTCTTGAACCTTTAAGTCCACCTCTTAGTTGCCCAGTTGGCCTTAGCTGACGCCTTAAAGTGCTGATATCCATCTTTTCTTGGCTCTGAGAATCTGCCTTGTTCAGGAAAGGTTTGGGCCTAACAATTGGCTTTGCTCTAATTAAAGGACTCTGCCCAGGCTCTTTCTTTGTGCCTGTTCTTGATACACTACGTAAGCCAACATCTGAGGCTGACCTTGGTTTTGTCTCCTCGCTCCTGGAATAGTGACATTTTCCAAGATCAGGCTGGATGTTTTTTTCAGTCTTGAGCTTCACAAGTGATGATTTAGGAGAGGTTGAACATTGAGAATTCCTTCGGATCAAGGAAAGAGAGGAGCTTTTCTGAGAATCGGAGTCTCCACTAGATTCCTTACTGGATAAAGCATCTTCCACAAAGCGCCTGAATCCTTCATTTTCATAGATGGTTTCTTCTTCATGAGCAACATCTTCTGAAGACTCTCCTACTTTGAACTTTGCTTTCTGAAGTGATGACACAGAAGAGGGCTTGAGGGGCTGAAACAGTCGTTTTTCAGGAGTGCTCTCTTCATGATGACTTTCACTCACTTCACACTCTGAGTCAAAGCCAAAGGCAGGCACATCATACTCAGGTTCTTCGTATTTCAGCTTGTGGGGGGAGTCCTGGGTATCTCCTGAAGAAACTGTTCCAGGAGTTGTTCCTTCTTCAGAGTCTTTTGGTTTACTGGGAGGTGCTGGGGGAGGAACTTTTGGGCGAGTTAAAGTACTGGTTCTTCTGTTCAAATTTGGTTTCTTCCTTTTGTCAATGTAAGATGCTGGAGCCCATCCTTCCTTCTCTCCAATCTGCACATACCACCAGCCACCAGAATTCTTTTCTATAACCTAGGAGATGACAACGAACATGATACTTAGACAAAAATCTCAACCAATTCCTTTCCACTCCTCCTGTTTCAATCCAGTCCCCTGCAATAGCCAAATATTACAATTTTTCCAGCTGCACTATTAAGGCTTACCTCTGCTTTCTGTCCTCCACGAAAGCTTATGCCATCTGAGATACATGACTGGAACTCTGCAATGGTGTAGTATTCCACTTCCACTGAGGGTGGCTCTGGTGGCTTGGGCAACTGAAAACCCTATAGCAAATAGGAAGTTTTGTTGAACTAAACCAAAGAAACAGTGGGCTAAACAGCAGTTTGAAAAAAATACCTGCCTTTATTCATTACAATTCTTCCTACCTGTGCTACTTCCTAATGATAACTTCCCAGTTCTCCAGAGTGGAAGCTGATGTATTGAGTTATGCAACAAGGGAGATGCCTCTCAAAAAACAAACTGTTTATGCCACCTTAAGCAGCTATTAAAAAATGTGATAATCTTTACCTGAACAGTAAAACATTTTATTGATGGGCCATAATGTGTGTGCTGCCATTACAGTCACAGTAACGAGAGTCCAGTTACTCTGAGATTTTGCCCAGAAAGCCTCAGTTCTGGGAGGTTTGCCACAAGTGCAGAAAACTGCATTGCAGCAGGCCCGTAATAGATTCTGCCTATCATCAAATATACTGCCTTAAAAAATAATTCTTACGAATGATTGCCCTTAATCTGCTGCTGGATTTTTAAACAAGCTGAAATAATCAGTGGTGTAAGATAATGGGCATCTGTTACAGCAAGAAACAAGGATAATATCATAGGCCCCTACAATATTGTCATAGCTTTGCTCAGCTATCACTTTAGATAGGAGAAAGGATGGACTTCACAATAGGATCAAAGGATTCCAGCTCCTTCCCATAACAAAGACCTAGAACCTTTACTCAATCCCAACACAACCTGCATTTAGATTGCACAGAGGCTTCACAAGAAGCAGGACACTGCTGTTTACAGTCATTCTGGCAACTTCTCTAAGAGCTAAGTGCCTTTACATTAAGCTGTTGCTTTAGAGTTTGTTACAGTTATTTTTAAGGGGATAAATGGGACGAGAGTCCTTTCAAGAATTTCAATATTGAAAGCTTTTCAGATTAGCACATTGCTCATCTGCAGAATGACTAGACTTCACAGCTCCTGCTCTTCTCTGCTTATGGTTTTGATACAAGAACCGTAGCATGTCAGAATCTCTTGAACATAGGTCAGACCTGCCACAGCCAAGACACAAAAATGGATCTTAAGACATTAATGGGAGAAAGGCAAATGGCATACTGTGCTTTATTCACATGTTCCTCCATTTCTAAGATATCCTTGCTGTAGCTAACAATCCATGTTTCATCACACACAGCATGTGGCATTTCACAGAAAATGCATCACTGCACCTTAGGAACCGTGTCTAACAACGTTAAAATTAGATGTTTCTGCACTATAAATGTTGAAATACAGCAGAAGTGCAGCATAATAAAATATCTTCAGATAATAGGATGGTTTGGATTAAATGAAGATAATTGGAAACAGCAGATATGTTTAAGGTTTCACATATATTATCATTGTTATTTTTAGCATGAAATCAAGTGTAGTAGTCTTGCCAAAACAAGTCTAATTGAAAATAATGCAAAGAGAAATGGGAAGAAAATGTGAATATGCAATTCATCTAGTTTAAGAGGCATCTCAAACGACACAGAGCAATTAGAAATCACATACTGCTCATAAAGGGTACATAAATGATTAAATACTATGTTTTGCCCCAATTATAAACAAGCATCACATTTGTGCACATAGACTAGAGAGAAGTTCCTATCTGAAGATAACAGTCCTAATCTCATATTGTTCCAAACTTCCAGAACTCTAGCTATGAGGATAAACAGTCATAGGAGGTCTAATTCCTGTAGCACATGTCCTTCCATTAAGATCCCAAGTCACTTTAAAAATTCACAAGAGTGAAGATTAGTCACCTCAAAAATGGTAGCAATGGAAAGAGGGCAGACATTCCCAGCTATAAAAGACAAGAGAAAGTCAAAAGATCCAGTGTGGGCTAAAGACACCCAGAGGAATTTTAAATCCTCTGAATCAGCCAAATAGGCTTTAATGCTTATGCACAGAACACAGTAGCTTTGGGATGTTCTCCCTTCAGTTCAATACTTGCTTACTTGGGGCAACATTTTGAAAAACAGAAATCTGAAATGAACGTTAGGATGTCCAGAGGTCCACTCTATACTTAAACAATGAAACGAACAAGGATGCAAATGAAGGACCTCTTGGATACAGCCCTCCCTCCCTTGTACAGCTGTAGAAAGTCTTGTAAAGCATCTGCACACCTAACTCACTTCTAACATATACCATAAACTGATACAAACCAGACTGGATTCTCTTCGAGGGGGTGGCCTTGTTCTTAGATTTGGAGAACCTGAGCAGGAAAGGGAAAAAGGAGAGTTTATTTAACTTTGCAAGTACTACTAAACACATTTTTCAGCAACTCTCTGCCATTACAAAGTTTGAAAGTACTAGAAGTCAGTATTCACAATATTTAAGGCATCCCTATGAAACAAGATAGGAAACTATAAGAGTATATTAGAAATACCAAGGTAGCTTAGCTGTTCATCGCAGCTAAGCCAGCAAATTTAAGAGGAAATCACTGCCAGAAAGTAGTGGATTGTATTTTCTGCTGGAACTGACCAGCTCCACTGGAGATTGGCCAGCAAAGAATTGGCCTAATACCTAGTTTTTCCCCAGCAATAAAAACAATCCTCTAAATTAATAACACTCACACCATCCTCTACCATAGTATCTTGCCATTCCTTGCATGGACTAGCATAAGCATCTGCATTTTGTCGATGAAGCAGCAAAATAATTACAGCAACTTTCTCCCCGGAAAACAGCAGAACAAATGCAAGACGACAAAGGTGGCTTTAATGCACCACCACACCTGCATTACTGGGGGCAGAGGGGCATATTTTAGAGTCTTCAAGAGGAAAAAATTATTCTATGAGAAAAAGAAAAAAAAGTAAGCACATACTGACTAAGTTAAAGAACCACCAGCCAGCCCTTGTATGAAATCAAGTTAAATTTCATCACTTCTAATGAAGGACCATGTCCCAAAGTCCCTGCGGATCTACAGACAATGCAAAGATCTGCTCATGTGGACTTAGCTATAAGGCCAGGACACATAAGACTTTAGCTGGGAAGCAATGCCAGCCCTGAAACGTAGAAAACAAGAATTCATTGCAAGCCAGTGGAAACTCAGACTATGTTACTGCCTTACTTATTTGAGCTCTTTGTGGTGCTATCCTTGCTATGGCTGGGGATCCCTGGGCCAGTTTAGAAGCCTGCTTGTCTAGTGTCATCATGGCGTTGCCATTAGAGTCATTGCACAGAATGGGCAAACTGATTTCCTTCTTGGTGATATGGGTTTCTGCAGTCTCATTTTCTGCTGGAGCTTCCTTGTCAGTAGATGATTTCTTGTTCAGCAGGTTACTGATCTCCATGATGTTTCCTATAATTTCCACTGGCCCAGTTAAGTTCTTTTTCCGAGATGGAAGATCATCTTTGGCCTTCTTCAGATACGAAGCTGGGGCCCAGCCCTCTTTGCCTAGATACCTGCAGATGCAAAAGGAAACCTTATCACATCAAACACAGTTTTCTTATGCATTTCAGCTAAAGTTATGGGTGAAAACATAAAATAAAATTTATGGTTCTAGGATAAGCTTTTTATCTCTGTTAATTTACTACCTATTGATTAGGCAAATCAAAATCAGCTGAACTAGCAGAGAACTTGGACTGGTGTTAAAAGCCACTTCTCATCCTAACGAAGAAATCTCTCTGGATAAGAAAAACAGTTACTCACAAGGCAAAAGCTTCACCAGTGGATTATGCCACACTTAGACAGTACTAGGCAAACTCAGTATTTTCCCATATAGCAAAAAAGCAAAGTAGTGATTAAAATATTTTATTTTTAATACTTTCTAGTGGCAACTTAAAATGGAAAAAAACACTAAAATATAAGGGTGTACAGAGCCCAGTACTGAGCCCCTAGGTCTGATTTATAATGCCCATGTGAAAGCTTCCCCCTGGCAATTACAAATGAACACTACCTCCTCCTCCCATAATTCCCAGCCCTGTATGATCTGCTCTTATAGAGGATATACTCAAACTACTGCAGCAAGGTCAGGAAACAATTTGACTATGGAAAAAAAAGGCTTTGATGGAGACTCCTTTTCCTGAACAAGCTAGGGGCTATTTGAAGAAATAAACTAGGAAATCTGAACAAACACCCAAACCCAGTATGTGCTCCAGGAGCACCAGCCCAAGGTGTTCACACTACACTTTGACCTGAAGTCATTCTTCCACAACTGGGCTTTTGGGAAGATGATTTTTCTAACTCCTGCCGTTCCTAACACCTCAGCAGGGATTCCAGATTACAATCAGACTCCAGGGAGGACCACGTGGATGAACTCTGCTTTGCCTAATGAAACCCTAACTCGCTACAGAGTAAGTCACTGAAACCTTTCTCTCTTTAATCTCTCAAGATACCCAAACCAGGCGCTTGAACTGTAAGTGGGAAAGCAGGCATTATTCAAATCCTGATGCTTAGGAAATCTGCAGGAAATACAAAGGTTAAACTGGTAGGATGCTAAGGCTCTTTCATTAAAGTGGAGACTCATTAGACAGCAGAGGAAGGAGCTGGTGGAGGGGTATCAGCAAATCATTCCCTAGCAGATAAGCAACTTTGTCATGTCAACACCTGGATTCTGAGGTTTGCAGTGAGGTTTCTGTGCCAGGGCACACCCTGGGCTCATTCAGCATATCCAGACAGTCAGAGAACAGCACAGGGACTTTACAGGGAGAAGAGCAGGTCTAGAGGAGGGCTAGAACACCTCCCCCATGAAGAAAGGCTGAGAGAGTGGGTATTGCTCAGCCTGGAGAACAGAAGAGAAGGCTCTGAGGAGATCTTATTGTGGCCTTTCAGTACTTAAATAGTGCCTATAAGATAATGGTTTTAAACTAAAAGAGGGTAGATTTTGGCTAGAAATAAGGAAAATTTGTATTTTTATTTATGCTGATGAGGGCAGTGAAACACTAGCACAGATTGCCCAGATAGGTGGTAGAAGTCCCATCCCTGGAAACATTCCAGGTCAGGTTAGACAGGGCTCTGAGCAATCTGGTTTAGACGAGTATGTCCCTGCTCAATGCAGGAGGGTTGAATTAGATGACTTCTAAAGGTTCCTTTCAATTCAAACCATTCTATAATTCTCTGAAAATGCAATGTAGGTTTGCTTCTCTAGACTTCATTACTCTTTCTGTACAAAAGCAAATACAATTGTTGTACTTCTTATCAATAACCATAAGTACCTTCATGCCCAAAATCTTGGCTTTTCCTTCACTCCCATCTAGATCAGCCAGGATACTAGAGATGCTGCTTCTCTCTGTATAACTGCATTCTGTCATACATAAAGGAAAAGATACGGGATCTCCTCTCCTCAGATTTAGCAACAGCTTTTGCAAAGATTCTGGTGTCAAAGGAAGGCATTTCAACAGGTCTGAGCTCTGTTTGCCACATGGAGACTAACAAGTAGAAAACCAGTAATGACTTCCAACAGATACACAACATCCAGCCATTGATACTATGTCAAGATGCAATTTGCATCTACTCAATCCCCTCTCCCCTTTGAGGCTTTTCTGGTAAGCCCCAAGACAAGCAAAAAAAAAAAAGGGAAAAAAAGAAAGAAAAAATAGACAAAAGGCCTCAATATGTGCCACATCCCCTTTTGTGGCAGGTTCTCTCAGTGCCACTTTCTAGCCCTGAAGGCTTTTGCCTTCACCCCCTTTTGCAGCAGACAGCCCTCTTGCAGAGCTACTGTCCAATGCTTTCTGCTGCCTGTGCATCAGGGAAGTTGTTTTTAAAGCATGTTTATAAATTTACATGATCTGGAGATGTAAAGGTTTTCGTCTGTGAGAAAGCTGCATTGGCCAATGCACTGAGCACTTCATTTCCAAAGGTTACTTTCAATAGAGCCTGATTGTGCAAAATCAGCAAGAAAAAGCAGTTTACATCTATCTTAGTTTGTGGGAGACTGAACATGTTTAAGATCAGAAAGGCAGCCACAGGCAGGTTCTCTACTGGCTTGTTAGTTCTCCTGCCAACTGTACCTATCTGGATCAGCCCATATAACCATGCAGCTTCACACACCTCTGATCTCACATAGTTTTTCCCAATGAATAGTAGCAGCAATAGCTGGACAGGTAATAACCCTGGGCATTGAGCATACACTCAATAGAGAAGCTGTTGCTGGTTATTTCTTCCTGTAAGTTAGTAAATTCAACTTGAAGTTAATGCTAAGCAGTAGTTGTCAGCAACTGCTAGTGTATTTATGCAACACCACAAATAAAAGCTACTTATGTAAGTCAAATAGGCTTATATTTTCACCTTAGTCCTTGAATTTGGTAACCTCAAATTCCTTTGCAAACAAACATCATTTTAGAAGACTACTTGGTCTTCCCATTACGTAGGTGAAAAAACTAAGGTAACTGCTAATCAGCTTCAGAGAAGTCCTGAACTGGTAACAATCTTCATTTCATGTCCAAGAGCCGAATCACAAGTACCCTTCATACCCTACAAGTACACTTATATTCAAAACACCTTCTGGAGGTATTTCAAACCCTATCCTACATTCTTCTTCTTTTCAGTGCCCCTAACACCTCCCAACTGCACTTCATTCACATGGGCTCAGAACAGACCACAGCATGAAGATGAAGGCAAATAACAGAAGCTTTATTTTTACTTACTTCATTTTTACTTACTTGACCTGCAATACGCTTGGGCACTATGAGACAGTAACTAACACAACAAAACATCTATATAGATGAATACTAATGCCAGCTATGATGATATCGAGAAGCACACAGATCCACTAACTCAGTAGAACAGTAAGAAAGATCCCAGGTCAGAGCCTTTCTTTGACTTCTCCAGAGTCCCAGTGATATTTTCAAGAAGTCATGATGCACACAGGACAAAACAAAAGAAGACACCAATATTGCCTCTAACTTCTACAGCACTGAACTGAGAGGGTCACAGAATTAGGCGCAGAGGTTTGTTTCCTCAGTGATTCCAAAATCCTCCCTGTTTATATTACATGAAGGAAAAAGGGATTCAAACCATAGGAATGTTAAAAAAAAAGTCAGAATTGCCTCTATGAGTCTGAGAGTCACATCTGCTTTCCAGCTCCAGAGCACTGGAATTACTCCAGAGAGAAGCAAACTGGGGGGGGGGGGGGGGGGGGAAAAAG
>VWZO01014443.1:199397-218218 GCA_013396975.1 Bucco capensis
GGGGGAGAAAAAGGACAGGAAATGAGGATCAGCACATGGCCACGAATTTGGGGAAACTACATATTTAAGGTGGAACAAGCTAATGTCTTTAAGGTGGATTCCATTTGCAAGCCACTGGATTTGTTTATATTTCTACACATTGATGTGTGTTCTGTCTCTGTTATCCAGTCCAGCAGACAAAAAGGCAGCAGGTTTCTACTGCAGTCTCTTCCTGCTCCCTCTCCACTCGCACTCAGTGCAGAAGTAGTTGCTCCTTTCAAGGCATGCAATACTCAGAAAAGCGTATTACTGCAGAAGAGGGATCCTATTCCAAGTGGTACCTAGCAGTATTCCGAGCTGTTTATGAGGCAGCACAAGAAGTTGGAGATCAGCTACCCAGGCTGCAAAGGAACAGCTTGCAGGGATGGATCACCACATCACCATTTCCAAAAGTGTTGCACAGAGAGAAAAAAAGAAAAAAAAACAAACCAAAAAAAACCCCAAAACCTAAATCCCCCACAAAAAACACAAATCATTTTTAAGAGCAGTGTAAAACTCTGATAAGACTGCAGCATAGTGCTCCAGAGCAGCAGAGAGGATGATGGCTTGATGGCTGACACTCAATAGGTGTCACAGACACAGGGAGCACCCAACCCATCTTTCAACAAGAGGGGCTGCTCAACTCAAAATGCCTCTTAAAAACAAGGCAAGGGCTTGCCGCATTCCCCAGTTACAATGGGGTGCCTGAGGCATCCACTGACCTGCCAGCAAAACACCATGAAGAAGCCACTTAAACCACTGCATCATGTGTCACTGTCTACCAGAATGCACTTCTACTATACAGCAGTAGCTCAAAGTAGTGTGTGAAAAGAAAAAAAAAAGTTCTGCTCATTGTAGAACTGTTAATATGGCAGAGGGGAATCTACAGGAGTAATAAGGCTGCACGATAAATATGGGTTAGATAAGTGGACAGTGAAACAGATTGAGAACTGGCAGAATGATAGAGCTCAGAGGGTTGTGATCAGCAGTGCAGAGTCCAGTTGGACACCTGTAGCTAGCAGCATGCCCTAGAGGTCAGTACTGGGTCCAGTCTTGTTCAACATCACCAGTGACCTGGACGAAAGGACAGAGTGTACTCTCAGCAAGTTTGCTGATGATACAAAACTCAGAGGAGTGGCTGACATACCAGAAGACTATGCTGCCAGGCTGGAGAGTTGGGTGGAGAAGAACCTAATGAAGTTCAGTAAGAGGAAGTGTAGAGTCTTGCACGTGGGGAGGAATAATCCCATGCACCAGCACAGGTTCAGAGTTGATCTCCTGCAAAGCAGCTCCACAGAGAAAGACCTGGGAGTCTTGGTGGACAAATTAACCATGAGGCTACAGTGTGCTCTTGAGGCCAAGCAGGCCAATGGTATCTTGGGGTGCATTAAGAGTGTGACCAGCAGGTCAAGGGAGCTTCTCCTCTCCCTCTACTCTGCCCTACTGAGGCCACATCTGGAGTCTTATGTCCAGTTCTGGCCTCCCCAGTTCAAGACATAGGAAAATATTGGAGAGAGAGTCCAGAGGAGGGCTATGAAGACAATCAGGGGCCTAGAGCATCTCTCCTATGAGGAAATGCTGAGAGACCTGGAACTGTTTAGCCTAGGGAAGACTGAGGGGATCTTATCGATGCTTATCACTATCTAAAGAGCAGGTGTCAGGAGGATGAGGCCAGACTCTTTTCAGTGGTACCTAGTGACAGGAACAAGGGGCAACAGGCACTAAGTAGAACACAGGAAGTTCCATCTGGAGTCTCTCTGGAGACCTTCTAAACCTGATTGGATATGTTCCCATGCCATCCGATCTAGGTGAACCTGCTTGAGGAGGTGGGTTGGACTAGATGATCCCCAGAGGTTCCTTCCAACTTCTACCATTTCGTAATTCTGTGATAAGGCCACATTTCAGAAAGAGAATACCAAAATAAACTGAAGATGTCTTGCAATATTTCTCCCCTCAGAAAACCTATGTGCTTTGGATTCCTCTGTCTGTAACTTCGGATTCCACTTCTGTGAATGATTAAGGAGAAAAAAATGTGACCTGACCAAACCCAAGCATTTTTGAGTTCCTCCTATCTAGAGTGCCTTCCTGGCTCCACTGCTATCTTTATTAGCCTATTCCCTTTATGGGAGCATTAGATAGGAAAAAAAATACAACTAGTTTTCTAAGTAAGGGACATCAAGAAAAACAAAAACATTGCTTTGGTCAGCATTTTCGTAGTCATCATTCATAGCTGATAAATCAAGCAGAGTAAAAACAAAAGCAAGTTATGGCTTGGGGAGGGAAAGGGGAAAAAAATCACTATAATTACAGGCTGAATAGAAAAAGATGACTAGATGAGATGTTTAAAAGGGGCAGAATCACCAAAGAGTACTAAAATCTAAGTGCTGCATGAACCTAGATAGAAAAAGCTCTCACTAAATACTGACACCTTATATCCCGAGACATATCTAACCTACATTGTCCCCATAAGCATTTTTAAAAGGGCTTTTAAAGTCACAAGTCTCCTCTATGACTGTTGTTTCAAATATACAGCAAATTTGATACTTCATCTGCCCTTGGAATCCTGTCCCTCCACATTAGGAATATCTCATGTCGACAGGCAGAAATCAAGCAAATTAGTCAAAACCACCAATAAGTTTGTAAAAAAGGCTAAAGCCAGCAAACTGATCTCTCATACAGGGATATCTGCCTGCCCCAAACAGCTCAAGAGATCAAAAGCAGCATTTCAGCACTGCTATAAATAGATTTAAACATGTTGCAGAATAACTCTTATACTGGAAACACATTGAAATTACACACAACAGAAAACCTTGTTAGGTCTCACAGATCTAAACTCAGATATGGGCTTTTAACTTGAAGGCAGAAAAAAACCCCAACAAAACGTAAAATCTACAAGCTTAGGAATTTCCCCACTGGAATGGTCCACAGTTTTGCAGACACTGTAGTGTTATGTTATTTTAATCACCATTGTATCATTTTTAGCCTTTTCTTTAGATTTCTTCAAGAGTCATTATGAACAATTTGGGTTTCCTTGCAGAGCTAAAGAATTATTTAAATGCTAACATTAAGAATATGATCAGAAAAGCTCATTGTCATAGGTTCTGAAGCAACCTGGCTGCACAGCTTCTTTACCTTATGTACCACCATCCTTCCAGGTTCTTTTGGATGACCTCCACGGTGACCCCTTTTTCAAACCCAATCTCATCCTTCCCTTGGCTGGCGTACGGCTGGATAGTGACATATTTCTCTTCTAGTGAAGGGAGAAAAGGCAACATCAGTTAGGGTCAGAATTAGTCCAGCTGTTTTTCTGTTCTGCTTGCTTTTAAACTGTTATGCAGTGATTACGTGGAGCCATTACAACAGGCGGAGCCCTGCTCAGGGGCCCACTGATTATTTATGCTGACGACATGACAGATAATCAGCCCCTTGACACTACCCTGCTGCTGATAATCACAAAGTGTTTCCATGCCAATAATGACACAAAGTCCCCAGAGAGCACTCCCTCCTTCTCCCCACCCCCCCCCACGTTCCTCAAGTGGGTAAGGGAGAGAATTTGAAGCTGGACTTAACTCCCATACTGTAACTTGACAGAATCAATTCAGCTGCCAAATCAGCCAAGCATCACTGCGGGAGCTCCAGCCAGTTGGCTCTTTGAACACACATATGGCTGCACAAAGCATTGTGTTACTGAAACCTGAGCCCTGCATCCCAAGAGGGACTGATCCTTCCCAACTCAGAGAGGCTGGCCCATCATGCTGCTCTCCTTGTATCTCCCAAACAGCATAGGTCTACAGCAACAAGCTTGAAACAGCATTAAACAAGTGACAAAAGAATAAAAGGGTTTTGCATTTGACAGGAGACCATACAGCACTTGCATTCATGGGTTGTAAAGTGTTTTGAAAACATTTTTTGCTAGACCTCACTCCAGAAAAATACATTTGTGGCAGTGGTAAAGGAGAACCAGAACTAAGGCATACTTCAAAAGCACAGGCTAGATTCCAAGTATGGTGTTTGAGCTGAAAACTTAGCATTCCTATTCATCTCTAGCATCTATCCCCTTCCAACCAGGCAGAAGTGAGCAGACTTGCTGAGAGAGCAAGCCAATGAGCACAGCAGAAGAGGCACTTTCTCAGCATCTTCCTGCATCCATCCAGGAGTCATTTACTGCAGCATTTCCATGACACTTCAGGGTCAACCTCATCCTGTTAGCTTAAAAGAAATGAAAATTGGCACTGAAAACATGAACTACCAGCCTTGCTCTGCAGCAGCAGACAAACCTGTCTCCTGAACCAAAGCTACAGTGCATGTAACAGCATCGGTTTCTGTAACTGAATCAAAGGGAGGGCAGGTAAGCAAATAAACACACCCCAAATAGCCTTCCTAGCACTTTTCATTGGCATTCACAACAAGGCACAGCCAGGAACCAATAGAGGGTTGTCAGTACACAGGAACAGGAACTAAATTAAGTGAATCCAGAACTCCTGATCATTGCAGAACAAAGGAGCTATGAAAAGGTTGCAGCAGCTTGAGGCAAACACTCTTTTGACATGAGTGAAGCAGACCCAACCGCTTGTTTGTTTTTGTGGCTCAACTATATTTTGTTGCTGGGCGAAGCACGGAAACTTTAAAGAAAACAAACAAACCAACCTCACTGACGAAGTAAGAAATAATACCTCAGAAAGGGGAAAAAGTGTTGGCAGAGCATCTGATAGCAAAAAATTCAGTGAAGGTCTACATCTCTGAAGTCAACTTCCTTTGATGGGTTGCATCTGGATCCTTCTAATTCTGATAGTGAAAAACCTATCAAAATCTTTGCCTCTAAGAGGAAAATTCTCTCTCCTGGAAGGGCTGCTTTAACTAGTTTATTACTGGTAGGGAACTCCAGCTAGTTTGTAATTAGCACCATCAGAACATGACACCTTCCCCACAGAAATACTCTACAAGATGGGGCCTGACAAATGAAAGTTGGCTAATGAAACCCAGCTTCAAAGTCACAGGATAGTTTTCTTAGCTGGGTTTCTGCTCTGTGCTGTAAAGACGGACTTTTCCCCTGTGTCAGGAATTGACATCAAGCCAAATAACTTCTGTGTCTGCAGCTATGCATGGGGGCACACATCACTGCTCTATCTGTTCATTACTGCCTGCCTTCCTGCTAGCCACTGACTCCTGGACATCCAAGTCAGTCTCAAGGTAAGGCAGAGGAGCAGAGATACCCTCCAACTCCTGTCATTACAGCTGAAACAGGTCAGGAAGCACTGACCATGCTGGTGAGCTGGCACATTGGAAAAAGTGGCTGCCAGCTGGATGGGGAAGCCACTTCCTCAGCCAGGAGATCTGCAGCCTCTTTCCTGGGCTTTCATCACTGTTCAGGTTTACTGACAGGAGACTCTGCTTGAGTAGCACTCTACCTCCAGTACTGGGATTACTGCTTTGCCTCTTGCTGCCCTCACCTTGCTGCCTTGCACACACCACACTCAATACTGCCTGTCAGTGGCTCTGAATGACCAGAGACACTGGCCCACTCTAGAAACTGAAACATTGAACTGCTGGGGAGGATGGAGCCCTATCCAAGTACCATGACACTAGGATGCATAGGTAAGGCCTTTCTGAACTGCCACTGTCTTATTCTGTCCATGAGCATTTCCACTGCTTACATCTTCAGTCCTGCAGTTTTCAACTCAAGACTACTGCTCTTTGAGAGGACAGCCCCTCAGGTGACTCCTCCTTACATGGAGGTAACAAGGGAAGAGAAAAAAAGGTCTCCAATGATATAAGACAATCAAAAGTGTTAAAAATCCACTTAAAGAGGGTCCTACAATGGTTTTGTTTAGCAGTTCTATTTTTAAGCCTATATATCAAAACCAGTAAGCCACCATTAAAATTTCCCATTGCAAAGTGCTTTCACAGCAAAAAAAACAATAATAAAAAATTACAGCCATTTCCAAGATTACACATTTGGTTTCCTTCAGTGGTGGAGGAGATACCACAAACATACATGAGGTTTGTAACTTAAATAGTATTCTGGAGATACAAGCCCCCTTGCAACCAAAGTGTAATTCTGTTTTGTTTCTCAAAGACTATCACTAGCTAGTGGCTGTTTTGTATAAACCAAGATCTGCTGAAGAAAGCAGTGGACCTTTCAATGAATGTGTTACTTAAAAGGATTGATATAGCATTCAACATATCAGATTGCTATTCAAAAAATGCTTTTAAAGAAGATATTTGACACATCATGACTGATACATAAAGTTACTGGAAAGACTTAAATGGTTTCATGAGAGAATCAGCAGAGCATCATCCAGTAGAAAGACATTGCTCCAAGTTACATTGAAGTATCACACTGATTTCATTCAGCTACTATGACAGGCAATGGTATAAAATAAACTTGGTGAACCATTCCAGACCTACCACCAAAGTTATATGCCCAGATCTACAGAGAATACAAAAGTGTTTAATTCTGATTCATTAAGTTTTGACTTAATTACCAGAAAAAACCCTGCAAACAGAAGTATAATTTGTACTCCCCAGCTGCAGTTTCTGTTACGTCAATTTTACCATTCAGGTCAAGTGGGCAGAATAAACTTTACTCCATGCTACAAAGCACACACATCAGCTAAAAGGCTGCACTTTGGAAATACTGTGATGACAGCCCTACTCCGCTTCAAGATGAAAATTGTATAAAGGCACCTGGTTTTACTGTCTGACATGCAGAGATCTGTTAAAAGCTCAGCTAGCTAAGTTTACATATTTCTTTACCTTTAAGTTGCAGGTCAAATATACCTTCCCCAGCTGAACTAAAGGAGGTACCTCCATTGGAAATCCAACTTGCATGTGAACAAGGCACACATGAAGAAGCAAAGTGTGTTTGGCAAAGAGCTACAATACAGGTCTGTCACATCATGCATTATCCAATTGCAACCCACTTAGGCTGGAAGGAAAGGATTAGTATATGTCATTCTCCTTCCTCCCCAAACACAGACACTACTAAAAACATGCACAACAAGAATTTCTGCACTGCTTGAATTATCCAACTCATACCACCCACTTGTAGGTGTGCTCTGCCTAGCCTTGCAAGGCACACTGGCAGCCCAGTGCTCAGTCCAGTAGTTATTCCAAAGCCTCACTTCCACATCAATCTTTCCCCTCCTTTTTCTTCTCCTCAGAGCAAGGCAGGCTTCTATTTTACTCCAGTTCTGCCTAAAGTCTCCGGAAGAAAGACAGTAGAGGCTTGGGGCCAAAATATAGAGACAAATCCTTTCAGATCACTGTGTGGACAGTGAGGTTAGTTCCTATGTCCTTGTAATAGCCCACAATGCTACTGAGAGGTCTTCTACCAGCTGAGTTTTCCCCCCAACAAGTGTAGCACTTGCTGCAGTACAGCTGGGAGATGTGCATCTCCCAAGATGCACAAGACAAAGCATTTGAGCTGTAGAATGTATCTGTATAGTATGTGGTTTGTACAGATGTGGCAACCATGCTATTTTCCATAGACCCAGTACAAGGAAGCCAGTGGTATTTAAGTTATGGGTCACTTCTTCACATGCCATAGACATCTAATGCCCTTCCATGGCTGATAGAAGAGGGAAAAAAAACAAACAACCCAGGCCAAACACACACAATCCAAACCTTCCAGCAATATAACAGTGTTCTGACAAGCTTCCTATATACAAAACACCCAATAGTTTTAAAATTAAAAAGCTGCTTTAAAGCCAGCTTTTGAATACATGCCTAGTGCTGCAGTAGCTAAGACTGTTCCCTTTTCTTTCCTTCTTCTTGCCTCACACTCACCATCTCTCCTTGCGCAGTTTACAACTCTGTCATGAGATGGACCTGAAGTCTACACGGCCAAGGAAAAGTTAGTGTGACCGTAAGACTGGTTTGGTTCATTGCAGATCTGCACAAGCATTAAGGAAATTGGAAGATGTTAGGGAAGGTGCAACTGGCTCTTTTAATAGTGCATCACAAACTGTCTAAAACTCTTCTCTGTACTAAGCCAGGCCAGTTTCAAAGCAGCTTTACTTAATTTAGAGGAAATAGGCCTATTTCTGAGGCTGGCTGCTGGAAGCAGTCAAGGGAGTCCTCATGAAGCTTCATCTAAAACTAGGCTAGGATAGTTTAAGAGTGCCCACACTTCTCCCACTAATTTTAAGATGCAGCTTCATGAAGTGCAACTTTTTGTGTAAATAGGGTTCATAATGCAGCTCTTAAACCATCATTTACAGCAGAACAAGATGACCTGTAGGCACCTTGGCAACACTCAAAGTAATAAAAGGCCACCTCTGCAGCCATAGTGTAGCAAGGACTGAACTATTTCTTCTGTCTTGCCCAGCCTGTTCAATGGCTATGATACAACGTATTGGTCGCAGAAAACCAGGGATGTTACATTTAACTTGTTAAATTTAGGAAGACTTAATGACATTTATTTTTTGATAATGGTAGACCATGACAACAGTGCTTTGTGTTTGTTCCTTTTCTGTAGGATTGCAGCTTGTAATTAGAGCCAGCAGACTTGTCCATACCATCACACTCTCTTTAAACCGCATACACCCAAACAGGTTTTTTTTTCTGTGTCACCTGCTGTCTTTATATCTACTAGTAAAATAAGGATCTCAAGGAATTTTTAGGCGTTAAGCATGGCATTTTCCATATCAAGTAACCTCCTAGGACACCTCTCCCACAGCAAAAATCTTAGAACAATCAAGATGAAGCTCCATTAACTCCTGAAGAAACTGCACCTAACTGTCTGACAGAGCAAGACACTGAACTTCACAGCCTGTGAGGCTCCTTCAATCCCATCTGTCGAACCAGAATTTCAGATTTTACACACACATATACTACACATTAAAGTTATGAGGTGTCCTGAAAAAGCAGATTGGTCCCTCCTTTGGCTGTCTGGATTTATACTTACTGTCAGGTCAAGGAAAGCAGACCTATGGTTTTACTGCTTGAGTTGTAATGTAGAGCTTCAGTAGCACTTTCCAAATCTTCCTTATTCGATCTTCCTGCTTCCCTTGGCATTGGTTATTTCAGATTCCTTCTAGTCTATCACCAAGGTAACAGTTTCTTTCCTCAACATCTTCAAAATCCTCTATCACTGTTGCTCCTCGCCACTAGAGCCCTGATCTGGCTCTCCAACCTCTTTTGCACAACTATTACAGCCACCTCCTGCCTCCTTCGCTCCCTTCCCAGCATTTCAGCACTCTGCTCTTGCCAAAGGCTTTTGGCACAGCAACTCCATGGTACTTCAACCAGACTCCTACCAAGCATACCCACAATTCAGTTGTCCCATCTTGAATTTTCAAGTCTGTGTGCTGTACCTTGCTTTAATATCCTTCCACACACTGTCATGTGTTCTGCTCCCTTTAGATTTCCCACTTCTCCAAATCTTTTCATCTTTTCCCACTCAGCTCCACACTTTTATGATGCCTCATCAAGCTGAGCAGGCTCCCTCCTCCATGGTATCAAATACCCTGAAACTCTCAAATCCTTCCTAAAATAAGCCTTACCTACCCTAATTTCCTGCCTTGTCATACAAACTTAGTTTCAGTCCTTCTCTAAAAGCCTTTAAAAATACCAAATAAATATCACTTTCCACTGTGAAAAACCTTTTGGTTGTAATAAAAGGCATGCCAAATTGCCACTTGCCCAGGCTTCTCTGATGTGCAGTTCTCCTCCTCTTTATTTAGGCTGCAAAGTATTTGGTACAGGAACCTTGCCTTTAAGCAACTAGAATACCATGCACATTTCCAACCCTGCATAATCAGTCTCATCTCTCCCAGGCAAGTTGCCAGTGCTCATAACATTTCTGCTTCCAAGTCCTGAACACCCCATTTCACATACCTCTTCCTCACCTATATTTTGTAAGTTTGCTCTTTTCTGCCTCCATAAAAATAAGTGTGGAAGTTCGCTTCAGAAGCCAAGCAAGTAAAGGAGTAATTCCCTTTGCTCAGCTGGTGTTTGTACATTCCCCCAACTTCTGTGACCCCATCCTTGTTTGAAATGCCAGTAGGGTGGGGAATTAGCCAATTAATGATTTCTCAGCAAAACACAACAGCCCCAAACCTACATCTTCCAAACCACAGAAGAATTTTCTTTCAAAATACTTTCCCCTCAGTCAGCAGTCTGCACTCGCCCTCCCCCACTCCTCCACTCCACCCCCCTTTGTCAGACCTGCTTCTGGAAAAAGTCTCCTTGTTCCAGAAAGTGATACATTAATTCAAGATGGACTTTGTTTTACTTGTTTAAATTTTCAGCAGAGAAAATAAGCATCCACAGTTATCAAATGTGTTCATCTGCAGACAGGAGCTCTTCAGAATGTGTCCCTCTCCTGCCCCCTCCCCTCCCCTTTGTTTCCCCTGTTAAATAATAGAAAAAAATGATGCCAACAGATAGAAAAGAATAATAATTACATTTTTTCTGAACAGTTCTGTATTGCACATGCTCTTTCTTCAACCAAAAGGCAATAAACATTTACTACTTTGCTTGGAGCACAGAGGAAAAAGAAAAAATCAAAAGAAAATAAAGTCTGAAGCTGCTCTGTGCTGGTTTGGTTTAGCACAGCAAAGCAGTCTTGTACTGTGAGTGACAAACATCTCACCAGCATCATGGACAAGGAAGGGAAAGGGGTGAAAACAAACCAGAAAGTCCTGTGGGTAATGAGGGGGCAGCAAAAGAGGGCAGAGCAGCTCTGGTTGGCTGCAGGAAATGGTAAGGGTGCACAAGCACACCAGCCAGGCTGGATTACTAGTACTGATCAAGGGTTCTCTTCACAGCTGGAGAACTGGCTGCAGAATGACCCATTTGGGCTAGGAGATGGGTTTCAATTGTCAAGTCCACTGGCTTACATGGCTGCCTTCCCTCTATGCCCCATCCATCTCTCGCCATAAGTTATGCAAGCAGTAGGAAAGCTTAAAGCTTCCAAGTTCTAACTTTAACTCTTTCATTGAATAGCTTATTTCTTGTAGCTAGCAGCTACTCTTAAATAACAGGCTCATTTGGCAGAAATTCAGCCCATACATCACTATACTATTGATATGAATAACTTTAAAATATGTTTCTGCAGTGTAATGGCTCCAGTTGAAAGTGCTGAGCACAAAACCAAAGCAGCAAAAACTTATGTCAGATATTTGACATATAAAACAAGCATGTAAACCCCCACTTTTCCCAAACTGTAACAGAACAAATGACTTCTTATGAAAGTAGCCTGTAAACAATCCTAAGTCCTCTTTTAGGGCAAGTTGCAAATAAATGCATGTGTAGAATTACCAGTTTACCTAGTACAAGAGAACATGAGTGCTGCAGTTTACAGGTCTAACAGGTGTCAGGACTGAGGAAAACTACATTCAGTCTTCTTGCAATCCATATTTGTATTATTGGACTTTGTAACATACAGAGAAGTTTAGAAAATGGGGTACATTTGAATATATTTAACATTTTAAAAAAACCTCCAAGCTCAGCAGCTATATAGGAAACATAAACCAATGTAATCTCTTAGATCTGGGCACACCATGGACCATTTTAAATAGAAAAGTTCAGCCACAAATGTCCTCTCTTTCTCTCTGTAAAAACAGACTACAGCTGTTCTCTCTGCAGACTTTTTCAGTTTTAAAAAAAAAGGAGCACTACTATGCTAGTCAATAATTTATCTTTCATGTTTCTTTTTTACAGATACAGTAACATTGCCCCCAAATATTTGAAGTGTAGGGGTGCTTAACCTCTTCAAACAGCTTTTGAAAGGGTAGAAATAAACCATATGTTGCTCCTGATAATTCTCCTCCTCATTAGGCAGTCTGTACAGGGAAACAAATACCCTTACCTTCTGCACTCAGGTTTTCCCAGTGTTTTTAATATCCAAGTCACTTAGAAAACTTTGGCCCTCAGAAACCATGCTTAATTCCTTCAGTTCTGGCTTTTAAGTGATTCTGTCATAGACCTAGTCAGTAAAAAGCCTTATTAGTGGCACCCAGGCATAAACACAAAGCGAAGCATCCTTTACAGCTTGCTTTTAAACTCCAGTGAACCCTTGGACCTAACCCTTCCAACAGCAGGGACTATCTCAAGCAGAATATCTCTGGGTGGGAAGAATTTCAGCCAAAATGTTTAATTGAATTTATTTCCAAGAGACAGGCCAAGTGGGGGAGGGGAGGCTGTTTTGCCTGTGTTGAACAATTCTGGCAACCTCCTGTTTGAGCAGCTCTAGTTATTCTGTGCTTTTGGAGCAGGGACCTGAAGGTTGGCAGGGGAGTGCACACTGCATGCATTCTGTCATTTCAGTGCAAACCCACCCAAATTTGGCTCTTCTAGAAGTCTTTTAGGCTTGGATAGGAGGGAAAGAAAGGAGAAAAATCTCTCCTGACCTCACATATACTGTGATCTGTTAACAGCACAGCAGGCTGGACACCCAGAGAGTCTCATACTTTCAAACACTGCAGTTTGGAAAGTGTAAGTGTCTGTACGTGCTCCAGCTATGCCAAACGATGAAGCCACTGTCTCCAACATGTCCCCAGGTATTCAAATTTTTTCTTACCTTCCAATGAGCCTGCTCTTGTAAAGAACTCCCTAAGGTACTATATCAGATGACACTAAACCACTTATTTTTAGCCAGTCTGGCTAGCTCTGGTTAAAATACATTGAAGGGAGCTTATAGAAGCCACTCAGTCATGGAGGGTACCCCAAAAACTTGAGATGCTTGAACTTTATGCCAAGTTCAAGTGCTGTGATTTAGTTTGAGATAAAGCACGTATTCTCCAACACACTCAAAAACCCATCATTGCTTGGGCCTAATAGGAAAAAAGTTGTTAAGGAGCAAGAGAAAGACAGGGTGGAAGAGACTAGAGGAGCCTGTGGCAGGAAAGACTGTCAGGGAAGACAGTAGTCAGAAGGGAGGTCTGAAGAAGATGCACACAAATGGTAGGCATAAGAGTGCAAGAGGGGAAATTTGGGAATGCAACTTAGATCCTTGAGTCTTAACTACTCAACTATGCTAAGAGATTGATCATGCAGTCAGTATTTTTTGAGCTTTGTTTGCAATAGTGTATGAATATAAAAGGATATATTTGTTTATACTAGCAAACACATTGTTTAGAAAACTTATTCCCAGAAATTTTTCCAGTTAAATTGCCAGGAAGCAAGTTCTTTTTCACAAGCCAGCATGTGTGCTTATGGGGTTTTTCTTTTTGGTGCCTTCAAGGCATATTTGGTGGCTGAGATGCAAAACCACATCTTCTGAAGGTAGTTCCAATTGCTGCAGGGTCAAGCTACAGTAGGAAGAACACTCCTGTTAACTTGGTTTCCTCAATAATACACTGAGAAAGGTAAAAGGTCACTGAAAAGTTGTATGTGCTTGACACACACATAGGTGTGCACACAGAACTGCCACAAGACCCAGAAGATAAATTTGCTGCTTTAAAAGTGCATTCTCCCCTCAGTAGGAAAAGACACCTTTTCCTCAACTGGGAAGCTTCTCTTGTGCTTACATTCGGTTCCATCCCCTTTGAAAGGCTGTCTGAAAGTTACACAGAGGTGCAAAATATGCATCCCTCCACCCCCTTCCTTTTTAAAGTACAACAAATACCACATATGGACAACCTTGCAAGAAGGGGATAAAAAGGGGTAGCTTTACTTTGGGAAAGATGATTCAATTCACATGCACTAGAGAAATTCTTGGTTTGGAACATTCCTTAGACTTTACCCAAATGCAGTTTCAGAACACAAGGTGCTCCCCCCAACCCTGCCATGCTCCCTTGTCAGATCAGCAAAGCTCAAGAAAAAAAAAAAAATAAAAGCTGCTACTGGTAGTATTTTAAACACCTATTATGACTGACACCAAAAGCTCCCAGAAGTTCTGAAGGAGGCTGTCTTTAGTACCAAGCACTGCTTGCAAGGAAGAGAGGGGACTGAAACTGCAATGATTCTCATCTTCCCACACCAAGCACTTTTCCAGCGTGTACATCTCCGACCATGGCTTTTTGGCATTCTTCTCATTTTAATTGCCCTGAAAGTATCACTTTTCCTTACTGAGGTAGGAAAGACTGAGTAGGAATATGCTGAAAGTTAAAACACAACAGATGTGAGCTTCCCCAAGCAGCATGAGAAGTCAGATTGCAGAGTTACCCCTGGTTATTAGCTTCCAGCTCTTGGGGTGCTTAACCCTGGCTCCAAGACATCCTCAAGCTGTCATGTGCAAAATCCTGACAGATGTTTTTCTTTTGCAGAACTCTGGAGCTTCAGCCTCTGTTATCAGAGTGCCAAAGACACAGACCCCCAACACACAACAGCTGAAGCTGCAGCATGGCTTTTGATGCACCCTTAGGGACTGGAGACATAGGAAGCTATTAATTCACCTCGACTCTGCTGCCTGTTGACTATCCCACCCAGGGTCCATCGCCGGTCCAGGCGTCTCAGGTGAGCCTTGCGTCGCTTAGAAACTAGTTTGGAACATGGATGGAAACAAAACATAAAAAGAAAAAAAATGATGGGAGGGTGAGAAATAAACACAAAACATGGAATTTACAAACACTGGTCTTGTTAGCAGGAATGAGTTAGGTGGGATGTAGATTTTTCTTAGTTTATGCAATGAGTTAGCTTCTTGAGCCTGCGTAACAGGAACTGTCTATAACTATTACTGATTAACACCCTTGCTATTGACTTTCCTAAAAGAAAAAAACAAAACAAAACAAAAAACCCCAAACAAAAAGCAGCCCACATACACACACACCAAAACAAGCTGCACAACTGAAGATAACCTGTCCAAGAAGACTGCAGTGGCAGGACAGATCAACATCACTGCTGTTGCACATCCTAGTTAGGTTGCATGGTCTTTGGAGAATTCAAGTATATTGCACAAGACATCAAACCCAACAGGGCTCTAATGCTTTCTAAGCAAATTGTCATACTATAATCAAAATCCAGAAAGGAAAGAAAAAAAAAAAGAAAAAAAAAAGACTTCACTTGTAACAGCAGCACTCAGGAACAGAATCCAAGCAAGTGTCTGATGTCTCCTTGCTTGCAGTCAGTGGCTCTCAGTCACTGACTGCCACAGCTAATTCTCACAATCCAAAATTCTAACGTACTGATTACAAATATAAGGAAGGCCCTAACCTTGCAATTACTGAGCAGGCTCAAGAAGCTAACAGGCTAGAACTGAGAATTAGTTACACACTAAAATAATTTATGCTTAAAATATAAACAAATGCAATATGGAAGTGGTATTGTGAGAGCAGCTGTGCACAAAAGGACACCACTTGTTTTCTGGAACACATATGGAGAACTGTACTCAGTTCCTTCTACTTGAGAAGGTATAAACAACACAGGAACCACCAGACTGGCAGAGAAACAGAGACAAGTACTTGCCTTTTTCCATTCAAGGGTTTCCACACCAGTTTGACAACTAATGCAAGGGTACTTGGTGCTGCCAATGTATAATACTATAATTCACCTATTGCTAGGGAGCAAACACAACTGTTTTGCTAGTGATGCTGGGAAGCTGTTCATAAACTCTGATATCACATCATTAATAATCCCTCAATCCTGTTTATGTGCACTCCTTTGGTGAATATACCCTCATACTCATGAGAGCAGACACATTTGTTTTTTAGAGCTATGTTCTGCAGACAATGAGGAACAACAAAATTATTTGATTGGGGAATAATTACCCGAAAAAGTAAAAAAAAAAAATTGTAACTACCTCCAAAAATGGCTTTTGCCTTTTTACCTTTTATACCTGTCAAGGGCTTAGATTAAACTTCAGCATCCAACTTAGCCTCCTCATTTTCTCATTTGCTATAAGGCCTAAACCTTCCCTAGTCACCCTAAATGGAGGTGTGGTGAGTGGTGTTGAACAAACAATATTTAGTTTTGGTACTCTGTACTCCCCCTTTGATCCCATGTGGGTCAGAAAAGAATCACAAATTTTGAAAAGAGTTGCATTGCAAATTTATAGATGGCTGTGGTTTTGGCTGATGGAAATCAGTGACCCTCTTGGAAGCCCATGGCAGCAAAAAAAGATGAGCTGTCTTCACCCCTTACTGGTAGCACTTTTCTTACCAATTGTATTTTCGTTCCAACCTGGTGGCTTTCTCCAAATCAGGCTGCCAGTTGTACACACGCTACACAAGAGGCAACACAGGACACCTCACTAGATACAGATTATAGCTGAGAGAGAAGCTAGAGCTAAATTCACAGTAAGGCTGCCTGCATTAGGAGGTCTCTATACAAGAAGGGAGGAAAAATGTTGAACTTAAAGGCTTCCAGGAAGGAGGGATGTGGGAGGGGTAGAAATTTGCTTCAGGTGCCAATACAGAGCCATCAACTACAGGTTTGTGCTCACACCAGAAGCTTGGAGGATTCTGCTGTCCAGGAGCACCCCTTGAATACTGTGACTCACAGAGATCAACCACACCATGGCTTCCTCACAATACATGACTATCCCCAGTGATAGCCCTTTTACATCAAAATGATGCTTTTGAGTCAGGTGGGGTTTTTTTTCTGTCTCCAACAATACTGTATTTGCCATTTAATCACTTAATCATTTGGGTTGGAAGGGACCTCTGGAGGTCATCTAGTCCAACCCCCCTGCACTGGGCAGGGACATATCCAACTTGATCAGGTTGCCCAGAGCCCTGGCAAGCCTCACCTTGAATGTCTCAAGGGATGGGGCCCCAACCAACTCCCTGGGCAACCTGTTCCAGTGTTCCACCATGGATCCTCATGGTGAGGAACTTTTTCCTAATATCAAGTCTAAATCTACTCATCTCCAATTTAAAACCATTGCCCCTTGTCCTTTCACTACAGGCCTTTGCAAACAGGCCCTCTCCAGCCTTCTTGTAAGTTCCCTTTAGGTACTGGAAAGTCACTAGTAGGTCCCCCCGAAGCCTTCTCTTCTCCAGGCTGAACAAGCCCAGCTCCCTCAGCCTGTCGTCACAGGAGAGGTGTTCCAGCCCTCTGATCATTCTCAGACTTGGTCTTGGTTGGTCATGCCACAGTCACTAGAAAGGTTATTTATCAACAAGTGTCTAAACCTTTCCAGAGACCATTTTAAGATATTTATTTTAACAGCTCCTGTGACTGCAAATATTTCTTTAGATTGCTTTCACAGAATGTTTTCCAAGCCTTGTAAGATGGTGTTGGTCTAAACACAGGCACAGGTAGCAGTCAACTGTCTACTTTCATTCTGACAAAAGATGTTGTGCAGGCTCAGAAACAGGGAGGAAACACTTTTGTCTTTCTCAGGGAACAGGCTATTTAAATAGAGATACCTGGAAATATCACTGCTATGTAAAGGATGGATTATTACTAAGTTGCATTCAGCACCTCCTTATCTTTACAAGGGCCTGGCACAGCAGAGCAGACCTCTGGTTCTGCCTGGCTTGTGGACTTATTCTAGACCTGCTGCAAATGTAGAGAGCTGAAAGGCTCATACAGAAAGCTCCCTACATTAGTGTTTCCACCCTTTTAAAGTAGGCCGAGCACAGATTGCACAGCTGCAGGAAGCCAACATCTCCAGAAGTCACTCTGAAATTTGTATGAAGTCTAAATCCAGAGGCTAGGGCACTTAATCCACTTGAGGTTACTTTCTCCTCAGTTGTATTGGAACCCCTTTCTCCTACCTACTGAGAGAGAGCTGACAAGTTTTCTGTGTAAGTATGTTTTTACTTCTATACACTTTTCTTCAAGAGAGTGAATCTGAGTTGTTCTCTCCTCCCTTATGGAACAAATAGTAGGAGAAGAGCTGAAGTAAGAAAGAACTGGAGGAGAATAAAATGAAAAAAAGAAGTCTCAGCTTATATGGTTAATAACATAAAGCAAAGTTACTGAAAAGCAAGCAAAAGCTGGGGCACATCAAAGCAGTTGTGGAGGTAATGCAATTACAATTGTCACCAAGGAAAGACTGAGGGATCTGGCCCTGTTCAGTCTGGAAAGGAGGAGATTGAAGGGAGACCTCATCGCTCTCTATAACTACCTGAAGGGAGGTTGTAGAGTGGCAGGGATTGGTCTGTTCTCCCTAGTGGAGAGTGATAGGACAAGGGGAAATGGATGAAAATTGCACCAGGGGAGGTTTAGATTATATACTAGGAGGAATTTCTTTCCTGAAAGGGTTGTCAGCCATTGGAACAGGCTGCCCAGGGAGGTGGTTGAGTCTGGATGTCATGTTGTGGGGTATCATTTAGCAAGTTGATAGGGCTAGGACAAAGGCTGGACTCTATGATCTTCAAGGCCTCTTCCAGCTGTAACTGTTCTATGATTCGATGAACTAAAAAGGAAGAATAGTCTCAGGTTTCAGCATATCTGGATTTGGAGTAAGACAAGGAAGACAACTGCCAACTATAGCTCAGGAGAGCAGCATAATGGATTAAAGCAGACTGAGAGGAAAAAGATACAGAACAGCTGATGGATTTTCCATTACTCAGGAAACACTGCTGTGTGGCAACAGCCCTGTGCAGAGTACACTCCAGAAGGAAACACTGAAGGGGAGGAGAGCTTGAAATGAAAGCAATTTAAGTAAATAAGGCTGTAAAGCATGCACCATATTTAAGAGTCAGGAAAACAGAGGAAGCTGTAGATCAACAGACCAAGCATTCTTCACTTCTTACCGCTTTTTCCTGAAAGTTTTTGTTCTTTACCAACAGGGAAACCTGACTGACTGCTTTTGCATCTAAGATATTGCACCATACCAGACTGGTTCCTGGCCTACCAGTCTATAGTTAGTCTGTCCCTAAACCCTAAAAGACCCAGGATATGGGGAGCTTTGAGCAGGGAAAAATGAGCACAGAGTCAAAGATTTCAATAAGCCACAGATGTCACCA
>VWZO01014444.1:0-36645 GCA_013396975.1 Bucco capensis
CCAGGGGCCACAGAAGATCCCAAGTGATTTCCAGACTGTGCCTGACAAAATGTCTGTATGTTCAGGTTATAGCATACTTTCAGGACGTTATATATGCTGCCTTTTCTCAGAGCCAACATCTTCCACAGAGTTCCAGGGAAAAAGACAAGAAAAATCTTTAAATTATGGATATGCATTCATTTAAAAATGTAACAGTAACATGATTGAGAGCCATGTATCAGTAATCTGTCAAATGCATGAACCTTTCTCTAAATACCAAACGCTTCTGCAATCAGGACACAATCAAAGTGATTCTTAACAGTGATCATTTCCTTTGTCACTTTGGTATTCTGCATCGCCAGACATACTAACAATGTTGCTTTCATGAAAGCTGGAGAAGTTCCTTGTTATTTTCTTCTCAGAGATTTCCATCAGTCTCCAAGTCTTTACCTCCCATCCATTGTGAGGAATTTTACATGCACAGCTTAACACAATCAAATGGGTAAGATGCTGTGGACTACCCTTACTAGTAGTAAGAATTCATGGAATGGCAGTTGGGCCTCTTCAGTTGGGCAGTGATCTCTTGAACTTACATTAACAAGTATGTTTAAATGTCCTCCTGAACTAACTCATTGATTCTTCTTAACTGTGGAGACTTTCTAAACTCCTTTCCATGAATACAGAAACTCATACGCATACTAGCAAGCACCAGACTTCTAGCACAGAACATTAGCAATTAATTTGAACAATGTCACACCTGCTAATTCATACTCCCTGAGCAAGACTACTGCCATCGTTCAGGAGAGAGTTACGTCAGACTGAAGCTGGGCTCGTATTACCTCTAGAGCTTCAAGCTCTTGAAAATGTTCCAGGAACTCCTACATGAGTTCCTTCTTCAGTCACCACTACTCATGAAAAGCCCCATTAATTTTCAGATAAATAACTCCTTTAAACAGCAGCTAATCACAATCATTATCTCCAGTTTTCTGGTATACTTCATACTCAGTTTTGTTTTTACTTCTACAGATTCTTTACATTCAGTTTCTAAAATGCAATACTCAAAATACTCTCTATAACTTCTACATTATTCTGTGCATGTATTTAAGGTATAAGAATGAAAAAAAAAATGACAAAGTGATGGAGAGAGGGCTACAGTTTTCCAAGGACAGTCTTCTGTTCCTCTCAGCTTAATCAGTACAGTGCTACTGCTGCTAATGTCATCAAAGGAGAATTCCAAAAGAAGTTTCAAACAAAAGGATCCCATCACTAACCTCCAAAGCAGACAAAAGGCCCCTTGAAAAATGTTAGAGATGCCTCAAACACATTATCCATGCCTATGTATTCAGTCTATTTTAAAATCTTAAATTACTGAGTGTTTGCAGTAAAACCCACTGAATTTCAACTCAAAAATCCGCTACAGTCGCCATTACCAGTTCACACTGTTTTATGTTCTTCCCTCATTTATGAAAGGCATTTAAAAATTACTTTTGTTTGTGAAGAAGCTCTTAAAAATTGGGTCAATACACAGGATATCTTGTCTTTATAGCAATTCTGGTTTGTTTCAAGAAAAGGTTCCTAACCATGCTGGGAGTCTCTTATTTTATAACTGAACTAAAATCTTTTCAGCTCTGAACGTTGCAGAAAAAGACAACTAATGGATCCACAGTATGCTACTAATCAGCTTTTACTAGACCATAAGTTCTTCCTCCAGTGCTGAGGAGACAGGTTCAAGTATGTAACAGGGAGAAAAGTGCTTACATCGCTGTGCCCATACCATTGACACAAGCAAACCAACAACCCCCACTCTCTCTCCAATATATAAAAAATATATTGAGGACATATATATATATAGAGGACAGACAACCCTGTGCAAGAGCCAAGGTTTTCCCATGAATATTGTGAACTGAAAAAAAAACAACCAACCAAACAACCCAAATTCATGTACCCTATACACAGAGACAGAGGAAAAGCTATTGAGTGACCTGTTGCTCTGTAGATAATCTAAGACACTGCCAACACTAAGAATTCTCATAAAACAACAAGGAATTTGCAAAACAAGTTAAGATAAGACACAAAAATATGCTCCGGGTCAACACTGTCAATTTGGAATCCTGTCATGTGTCGTTCACTCTGTGCACATTAATCCTAAAACCATATGCAGGAAACCTGAACAGGAATCATATGAAACTCAGACAAGCATAGACAGAGGCACAGCTTGCTATTTCCCTCTACTGATCTCACCCCGGTCCTACAGAGCAGGGCAACCACGACCACCCTCAGCTGTAATAGCAGCACAGTAGCATAAACAGTACAAAACTGTGAAGACCAATGTAAGAATCTAAAAACTGTTACATGGGAACACAGCAAGCTGTGACAGCCTCCAGAACACTTGACCTGAAACTAATGTTATTAAAGCACATGTGCTGCCAGCTTCAAACCCAGGCAGTTTTTCTATAGTGCTACTGCAAACAGCATCTGGCAAGCACATTGATGGATGCAGCTCTTTACCCTCACAAAACAAAAAGGAACCATAATAACACTCAATGAACAAAACCAAAAATAAGCTCTTTGGACATCAAGCACAATAGCAGATCTATTTTACGAAAGCTGTTTAAGCACTTTCCAAAATAGTCTGGGACACTGACAGCTATCGAGACTGATACTTTCACAGTCTACTCATCACCTTTATCCTATTGAGACTGTACTTGCAAATTTACTTTTCCCCTAAGCACTCATTTTAGCCACATGCTGATTAAGTACAAGTATTTCACATGCTCTTTTTCTTTTTTTCCTCACAAAAAGGATGTGGTTTAAGTCAAACACAACACTGATACTGTAGCCTTAACACTTAGAGTCTCTCCTTAAGGGCTTCAGGAATACATTAAATAATGGCAGTGTCTAACCCCAGCAGACTAGTAATTTTCAACTGCTACCACCTGAGGTCCTTCCAAAGGGTAATAATAAAAAAAAATCTACAAAAGCATTCCTGTTAAATTCTGCTAATGAAATCACTTCTATATTCTAGCATATTGGTAAAATCTAAAAAGAATTAATGTAGCTATTCAAATACACCAGAAAAAAAAATAAAGTCATCTAAGCATCTGAATATCCAATCTATGCTAAAAGCACAAGAGATGCAAAAACTAGCAAGTAATTACAGAATGATGCACAATAGTTATAAGGGAAAAAAACCCAAAACTATGACCATTAAAAAAAAGTGCAAGATAATAATCCACTAGTCAGGGAGAGAAGATGACAAATATTTTGGGTGCTTTTTTTCAGACAAAATTTGCCTTTCAACCTTGGACATTGAACTTCATATTGCAGGTCTGAGTTTGTTGGTTTGTAACACATAAAAAGCAGAACACTTGCTACTGCCCAAATTATTAGAGATCCTCAGACTTGAATCCTCCTCAGGGGCCTATACATGACTGTCTGTGGCAGTAAACATGTTGATTTGTCCCTTTTAACCACAGGAAGAGAGTAGAGGTAAAAGAGAAGGCAGCTGTCTAGGAGGAGAACAATGCTGCAGTACCACAGGACACTCAGCAGCACTACAAACCTGCCTTGAAGCAATGCCACAAGGGTTTTGCAGGGTGCTGGGCTGCACAGCCCTTGCACTGAGATGCACTGAACAGCAAAGGAACCAAAGGTACTGACAGAGCTCTTCAAACACTACCCTGTGGGCAATCTAGAAACAGCTGCCACAAAGGTGCATGTTTGGGAGATTTCACCACTCCAAACCACAACCCAGTGCAGATACTCAAGAAGAGAGAGCATAGCCCGTTTCCCAGGCTCCTACCAACCACTGGCTGTATGAGTCTGCATTTGCCTGCTCTTAGGGAGCTTTTAAAAAAATAAATAAATGCCCAAAGCAATGTCTAAATCTGCTTCATCACACAAAAGGATGACTGCAGTGGCCCAGAAATAAGAATAACTTAAATGAGTAAAAAAATCAAATATTCAGTTAAATATTATTTTCTTCCTCACATCACCTAGAAGGTATTTTGAGTGAAATACACTATAAAATGAAAGTTACTATAAAGCATCTCAGAAATATTCACTGTGGAAGTATCAGGCCTAAGAACAATACAAGACTGTTAGAAATGAACCAGTCTGCCACATTATCAGCAACAAAACCCAACATGGCTGACTGACATCCTGACTCTGCAGTCAGCACCACCTTTGTTAATAGAAAACAGGTAAGGTTTCCTTTATCAAAATAAATGCTTGACTCCACAAGCCTGCAGAAGCCAAGTGGCACACACGTGACCTATGAAAAGTACAACTGTGTCAACTAAACACACAGAGAAGGAACTCGGCACCTAACAGGACACTTTATCTGCTCTGCTCTCCAGCCACAAACCAGACTGAAAGGAGGCCAGAATTTCACTTCTGGTATTTTATTTTTAATTCCACTATGTGCAAGAACCAGTCCCCCAGTGTGCAAGATACCAGCATATGTCTGGGCCATTTCTATATGTGGTTGAAGACTGGCTTTCCCGAATACTTAAAGTATTTTTTTAGTGCTCACTTTGGGTTAAGAGGGTAGCACAAAAAAGGGTACAAAGGCTAAACAATTTTAAAGGACTTTCCCCTTGTTCTACTCTCAGTAATACATTAGGCTAATCCAAAACTTCTTTGAGCTTAATGGGTCGGAAACACACTCTGAAACAATTGACACTGCACTGAACTTTCAACTTCTTGAATTTTATCTAATTTTCACTTCCAAGCTTTTCTCTCATAAGGAAGAAAAGCTCATAAGCTAATACTTAAAAGCCCTTTATGTTAGAATCATAGAATAGTTTGGGTTGGAAGGGACCTCTGGAGGTCATCTAGTCCAACCCCCCTGCAGTGGGCAGGGACATCCCCAACTAGATCAGGTTGCCCAGGGCCCTGTCAAGCCTCGCCTCGAATGCCTCTAGGGATGGGGCCTCAACCACCTCCCTGGGCAACCTGTTCCAGTGTTCCACCACCCTTGTGGAGCAGGAGGTCTTTGTATGAATACTCTTGTCTATCTATGACAGAAAATTATGGACTTTGAATGACAGGAACTTTTCTACCTCCCTGTGTGATTTAAACTGGACAATATTAAATGCATGCTCTAGAAGGAAATAGAGTTTTATTACTCTGTGCTCCCAGAATGAACATAGAGTGCAAGCAAATGTACAAACACCACCGAAAAGGAAGTATTTTCAAATGTCAGGATTTATGGAGGTAATATTTAAAAAACAACCAACACATGACTGCCCTTTTCAAAATGTAAATAAATATTTTTTCACATAAGAGTTTTGAAATGCAGTTAGCATGGAAGTAAGTGTTTTTTATTTAAACTGATAAAGACATAAAATAGATTGTGTAATTGTAAAGTATCGGTATGACACCTTTTAACTCATTTAAGTAATTTTTTGGTTTGTTTTTTTTAAAGTACAAAGAAAAAGCCTCTATTCACTTCAAAAGTGTATGGTTTTGTAGAGACCATGACATTGAAGCTTCAGTCACTGCACAGATTAATGCTCAGAAAAGGGTAACTACCAAGAACAGAGATACAACTTCTGGCAGTAAGCCTCATTTCTCTATTGTATTTGAAAAATAAGTGCATCCAGCAAACACCACAGTGGTGAAAAGCTCCATGAGAGTAAGTATGGGCACAAAGGTAAGGACATTTCTTTGCTTTTACAAGTTCTAGTCTAGTGCTACCTTCACTATCAATCTATGAAGACAAGGAAAGACACTGATCATGTTATCAAGATACTAATCTGTCAAAAATAGTTACTCACTATAAGACTACACAAAAAAATTTGCTATGAACAGTAGATACTAAGTTTTATCAAAACCATGAGTCCAATAGAGACTCACCAGGAATGTTAAGACACAAGGCAAAAATGAGTATTGTTGAGTATTTCCACTGAACCAACTTCAGCTTTCAGCCCTGTTGTATTCTTTACAAGGCTTCTCTTGTCTACATCACCCTGCATCCTTTGTTTGCCAACACAATCCACCACTTCCTCACTTCTCTGTGGGTTGTCATCTCCCTTCCTCATTGTTCCTAATTTAAAGCTCTCCTCACCAAGCTAGCCAGCCTGTTGGCAAAGATGCTTTTGTCTGACTTGGTCAGATTCAGTCTCTTCTGAGCAGCCCTTGATCCTCAGAGAGGATCCATGGCTGTAAAAACCCAATGTTTGTTGCCAACATCAGCTGCACAATCAGTTGTTGATCTCCAGGATCCATCCACTTCTTCTCAAGCCCTATACCCCCACTGGGAGGATGAAGGAAAAAAACCTCTGGCTTCTATGCCCTTGTTTCTCGGCTCCTGAGCCATTGCCAGGCTCCAGGTCTCCCCTACTGGTATAAAGGGTGCCCATGTGGAAGGGAGGAACAGTTCAGGGATTTAACAAGCCTCAGCAGCCTCACAAAAACACCATGAATCCAACTCTCTCCCCTAAAGGATGAAATACTTTGGAAAGTAAAATAGCAAAGGAAAGCAATAACCTAAAGTACCATCTTTCCCTGCCCCAGTAAATTAGAAAGCTTCACTCAGTAAGAAGAAATGTTTCATCAACAATGGTATCTGCAAAACATTTCTATACATTTGTAGCATATATGGTTTCTCCTTCCTTCAAAGAAAACCTTTAAATACAGATATAAAAATATTTCATCTGGAACTACCACTAAAACACATTTTAAAATAATACATCAGTTTAGGAGACAGACTTTGCCCATTAACTCTCAGCAACTTCTATTATCACCCAAGACAATTATCAGGAAACTAGCAACAGAAAGCTAGAAGCTAATTTTGTCATGAAAATTATATGACAGGCACAATGACCTTTTCAGAAAGCCTCAGTACAATCCCAGGGATCTGTGCACCTAATGGCCAACTATTGGGCCCAAATCTGGCTGACCTTCCTTTTGGCAGGCCACTGTAAGTCTCTCGACGATAAACCAAATGCTAACTAGTAGATAGTTGTCAATGATACAAAAATAAAATTACTACTAGAACACAGAAAAAAACCCTAGCATTTTTCCACCCTAGAGCTAGAGAATAAACACTGAAACGTACACAATATTTCTCTGAATGTCTTTAAGAAAGCAATTTCAGAACACCTGTTAAAATCAATTTAGGATTTTAGCTGAGGCATTTGAAGAGCAGCACAATATGGATTTCTTTCTCACTTTCCCTAGTTACCTTACCAACCACAAAATGCAAAATCTAAAGAGAAGATTATCTGATTTCTGAAATATTCTAGCTGTCAGTCATTTTTCAAGGAACTGTCTGAACTGAGCCAGAAAGTCTGTCATAAAATATAATACAATACAATATACCTAATTAACACTAAATCAACAAAATACAGGCCATCAGAATCTCAAAAAAGCTAAATAAACCACTCCAAGTAAAAAAAAAAAATCTACAGCATTGTCTTCAACACAAACAGAAACTTTACCCATTTGTTGCTTGCTTTGACCTCCAGCATCCATTATCAGGAATGGAAGAGCAGGACTTTACTATCATTTCCCTTTCACAATGTTCATATGCACTAAAGAAGATAGCTGTTCATTATTATTTTCAGAGAGAAGGCCATTTGAAAATCATGAAGAAGTCAATTCTTCCTCAGACACCCCAGTCTTATTACAAGCCTTCCTAATCAGTACCCACACTGATCCCTCGTTGTGCAAGAATGCTGAGGGGACGAGAAAACTGACATTACATAAAAACTGGTGTTTTCTTCTTTGATGGCTTCTTCAGAAGCAAGCCATTTTGGAACACTGCTAACAGAGAGAGCTGCAACTCCAGAGGGTCAAAGAGAGAGCCTCTAAGCCTCTACTGAACTCACCATTAAAGCCTGCTCAGTTTTTCACAAAGGTGAATACCTCCAAAACAAAATCTGTCAGCCACCTTTGTGTAAGTGGCATTACATCAATAGTCTGTGTAACAAGATACCTCTTCCCATGATTTTGCTCCTTATTCTGTTATTTTGTTTTCAAAAGCAAAACAAGAGAACAATGCTTTCCTCCATGCTTTAAGCCAACAAAGGGGAAGTCACACAAAAACTGCTGTGCAGAGTTACAATTGCATCAATATGATTAAAAGAAAAATGGACCATTGTAATACATATACACAGCTAGCAAGCTGAAATACTAACCTGCATATTCAATAGCTGAACTTTCCCATCTCAGAAGGGATAAGAAAACCTCAGAGGAAAAACACTTCAGAAAAAAAAAGGGCAAAAACAACTGTTTACCCAAACATGCCCAGAGAGATGACATTTTAATTGTTTATTTTCAGGCAATGTTTAGTCTGTCTTTAAAATGTCTACATTGGCATTTAAATTGTACTGACCACTGTCAGGGGGAAAACAACAAACCCCAAACCCTGACGGACTACCAATGTTAATGAATGGCAGATGCCAATTTCATTAGTTGCCTCACAATTGGTACATGAAGGTCCTCTAAAGCAAAGAACAAGCTACAAGAAAACAGAGGATGCAATTTCATTCAGCAGCAACAATATCAGAATGTTTGTGCACTTGTGAGAAAAATGCATTTTGATGAGCATGTATTTTAAACCTGATCTCACCGGGGCTTCTAGTAAGGCTTATCACTTAGAGCTCTACCTCAGCAAGTTCTGGCTGCCAGGCCACCAAAGTGGTTTGGTATACCAGTTCCACTGCCACCTTCAGATACTGGTGCCCTCCTTCAGAACACAGACTTCAGTGCAGCCCACACTGCAACATGCAGATGTGGACACTTACATATACAATAGGATTATGTTTACCAAACTCTGGTAAAATGGTCTTTCTAGTTTCTAACTTGGTGATTTCGTACACAATGAGTACAGGTAAAATGATACTTATTTCCCTATATATCAGGAATTTAACACATACCTGACTTTTGGAAATAGTCACTCCCAGGTAGCTATTGCTGCTTACCACAATGACCCAATGGTAAGACAAATCTTGATTGCTGAGGAAATGACTCACTCAGATCTCACATTCAGTGCTTCTTCAGGCTCAGGTGACAACCTGATTCATCAGCAAATATATGCTATTACTCACCTGGAAATAGCAGAGGTTTTCCTGTACAGTTAATTGCTTCCATTTAAGTATACCATTAAATAAAAAAAAAAGACTGGGATCAGAAAGCATTTATCAGAAGTGTCTTTGGATATTCAATGTGACAAGATACATGCTCCATACTATAAATGTTTCTTTAGGCTGTTCTCACACCTTTTGAAAAGCACAAAGACAATAAAGCACTAAAGAAGGAAGATGTCATCTGCATTATACACAATCCTGTTGATAAGGAGCATTTTTTGTTGTTGTTGATTTAAAATGGAACAGTTTACAGGGACACTATTGTTTTAAACAGTTGTAGCTACCGTTTTCCAAATATGAAAAGTCAAAAGAAAGAAATCAAACCTGAGAAATATGGAATAGAAATTTCCAATTGACTGTAAAAGTAAATGTTCATCCTGTCTACTATCAATGTAAAGTATGAGAAGTCATAAAATATATAACAATGAAAGACTCATGTGCATGTAAAGACAGGAGAAATGGTAACACCAGAAATACAACCTGTGAGCAGCCACTTTGTCACTCAGTGAGCAAAAAAAGCAAACAGAAACTGACATTTAAAAAGATGATTCATTTTACCAGAGTTGGATTCATTAATGTGCTTCTAGTAAAAATCATGCACACCGTCAGAAGAAAAGTATCATGGCAGGGGGAGGCAGGAACAAAGACCTATCTGTATCATGTTGAAATTCAAGAACTGTATGTTAAAAAAAAAAAGTTACCTAAATAAGTGCTACTTTTGCATCATTTATAGTCATCATCTGTGCAAGCCTCAGGCTCTGTGAGAGTGAATGGAGCACTATCAGCAAGCATTTCTGTTCACTGCCTGGATCTGTCCCAAACTCCAGGCGGGAACACTTGCTCTTCTCCAATTTCCATTTTTTGCTTCACTGCCTGATTTTCAGATTTTTCCTCCTCTTAGCTGTTTAATTCAAAAAAACCCCGCAAACAAAACTACCTTAGCTTAGCCAGCTACTGCCTTTCTTCTGTGACCATGCTACACTAACTCTGTGCTGTTAAGAGTTACAATATACAGGCTGGTATCAATTTGTCAAGTGTCTGTGAAGCTGTGACCACTGTCCATCTTTCTAGCAAGGTTTCAAGCAAGCAAAGATCATCATCATCCAGCTACTACAAAGTGCACTTCATGCATCTTCTCTCTTTTATGTGAATTTGTCTTGAACGAAAAAGGACTCATCTCCAGTAGTTTCTGTTAAATTATCCCAAAGTGCAGTACTTCATTGAAGTACAAGAGACTGTCAAAGGTAGGGTACATTCTGTGCTCAACAGAAACCTCTGCATCTACAGTGAAGGAGTGATAATGTACTGGTAAATAAGAGCCATACTTAATACATAGCATTTCAAATCCTTAGCTGTTTTCATCTTTTTATTAAAGGCAGATGATGTAACAGTTTTAACAGTAGTTGTTCTCCATGCATAAAAGGTGCGTGGGAACAGCCTGCTTGGATTTACCGAGGGCAAATGGCATCTGACCTGATAGCCTCTCACGATGAAATGATTGGTTCTGTGGAGAAGGGGAAAGTATGACACATCATATCCCCTGATTGTAGTGTGGCCTGTGACACAGACTCCCACAGTCTGCCACTCTACCCTTACAGTCGAACTGAAAAGGTCTGGTTAGGTGGAATACAAGGGTGGATAATTGGTTGGACCACCAGGCTCATAGAACAGTTATCAGAGGCTAGCAGTCATCAGCAGCCTCATCTCTCAGGCATCAACAGGAAGATCAATATCTTTTAATGTCTTTATTAGATGCATGTAATAACAAACTGGGGGACTAGTCAATACACGAAAAGGCAGAGCTGATCTTCAGAGGCACCTTAACAGGCTACAGAAATAAACTGCCAAGAATCTCATTAAATTCCATCAAGGCAAATGCAAAGCCCTGCATCTGAAATGCGACAGCCCACTCACTAGGATTGGCTGGGGGTCAACTGGCCAGAAAAAAGCTTTGACAAAAAGGATTTGTTTATCTTTTGCATACATCTTTGTTAATTGACTCTAAATTATTGCATTACAGCAGCAGCTCCTGAAGTACATGGCAAAGGCAGGTGCTATTAGCAAAATGCTTAATAATAGTTCTCCTGAACTTGCTAAATTTGACAAGAAAACATACATGAGTCCCTGTAGAGCAACATGAAAAGGATTTTGAAGAACACGTATGTACTTAAAGAGTTGTGCTGATAATTTTTCTCCCCTTGTTCTGCTTTGCTTCTTCTATATACTTAAAGATACTTTGCTTGGAGTCAGTTCTGTCACCAGAGACAACAGCTTCCCAAGGGAAAAGCTGTGGCTAACACACCAGTTTAAAACCACTTGAATAGTCACAGCTGCTTGCAGATTGTTACAGAAAAACAGGAGCCTGACTGAGCAATGAAGAACTGAGGGCCCATTTCTTCCCTGAAGGGAAAAGTTTCTGGCCTCAAAACCAAAATCTGTATAAAAAAAGCCGTACATACAAAAGCTGTATAATTAATACATGACCTCACTTAAATGGAGTTCTACATAGTCCATGATGAGCAAATCACACATCCTAATAAACTCATGTTACCTTCCTACTGCAATAATTATTCACATATACAGACAACCTCCCCCCACCTTCCAAGTATTTGCAGGCAAAAAGTAGCTTCATAACATAGAAATTAACTAAAAGCTGTAAGACTTCCTGAGAGTTCAAAAGCTCATTTTCATCAGCACATGAAGGTCTCCAGCTCAATGCCCTAGTGTTAAGTAATAGGAGGTGTGATTTAAAGGAAAGGTTAGAATCATAGAACAGTTACAGCTGGAAGAGACCTTGGAGATCATCAAGTCCAGCCTTTGTCCTAGCCCTATCAACTTGGTAAATGATGCCCCCAGTGCAACATATACCCGTCTTTTAAACACCTCCAGGGATGGTAACTCAACCACCTCCCTGGGCAGCCTGTTCCAATGGCTGACAACCCTTTCAGGAAAGAAATTCCTGGTAACGTCTAGCCTGAACCTCCCCTGGCACAAGTTCCATCCATTTCCCCTCATCCTATCACTCTCCACTAGGAAGAACAGACCAGTCCCTGCCTCTCTATAACCTCCCTTCAGGCAGTTATAGAGAGTGATGAGGTCTCCCCCTCAGCCTTCTCTTTTCCAGGCTAAACAGGCCCAGATCCCTCAGTCTTTCCTCAGAAGGCTTATGTTCTAAGCCCTTTACCAGCTTGGTAGCCCACCTCTGTACCCTCTCCAGCACCTCAATGTCCCTCTTGTAGTGAGGGGCCCAAAACTGGATGCAGTACTCAAGGTGCGGCCTCACCAAAGCTGAGTAAAGGGGCAGGATCACCTCCCTGCTCCTGCTGACAACACCGTTCCTGATACAGGCCAGGATGCCATTGGCCTTCTTGGCCACCTGGGCACACTGCTGGCTCATGTTCATCTGGCTGTCAATCAGCACCCCTAGGTCCCTCTCTGCCTGGCAGCTCTCCAGTCACTCCTCCCCAAGCCTGTAGTACTGCTGGGGTTGTTATGGCAAAGGTGCAGCATCTGGCATTTGGCCTTATTGAACTTCATGGAATGGGCCTTGGCCCAGTGATCCAGCCTATCTAGATGTCTCCGCAGAGCCTCCCTTACCCCTCAAGCAGATCGACACTGCCACCCAGCTTGGTGCCATCTGCAAACTTGCTAAGGGTGCACTCTATCCTCTGGTCCAAATCATTAGCGAAGATGTTAAACAGGAGTTGCCCCAGTACTGAGCCTTGTGGGACCCCACTTGTTACCAGCTCCCAGCTGGATTTAACTCCGTTGATCACAACTCTTTGGACTCGGCCATCTATCCAGTTTTTAACCCAACAAAGCGTATGCCTATCCAAGCCAAGAGCAGTTCATTTCTTTAGGAGAATGCTGTGGGCAACTGTGTCGAATGCTTTGCTAAAATTGAGATAAATAACGTCCACAGCTTTTCCTTCATCCAGTAAGCAGGTCACCCAGTCATAGAAGGAGATCAGGTTTGTTAAACAGGACCTGCCCTTCATAAAGCCATGCTGACTGGGTCTGATCACCTGGTTGTCCTGCATGTGCTGCATAATGGAACTCAGGATGATCTGCTCCATCAGCTTTCCTGGCACTGAAGTTAGACTTACAGGCCTGTTCTTTCCCAGATTCTCCCTCCTTCCTTTCTTATAGATGGGAGTTTTATTTGCTCTTTTCCAATCAGCTAGGACTTCTCCAGTCAGCCAGCACTGCTGATAAATGGTGGAGAGTGGCCTGGTGAGCACCCCTGCCAGCTCTCTCAGGGTTCTAGGATGAATCCCATCTGGCCCCATATATTTCTGGATGTCAACGTGTAGGAGTAGGTCCCTGACCATCTCCTCGTGGATTATGGAGGGGGCATTTTGGTCCCATTCTCTTGGTTGGGAGGCTGGCTTCCCTCAGTGCAGGTGTCACTTTTATTAAAGACTGAGACAAAGAAGGCATTAAGCACCTCAGCCTTATCCTTGTCTTTTGTTACTATATTTCCTTCTAGGTCTAGCAGGGGATGTAGGCTCTCTTTGTTCTTTCTTTTGTTATTAATGTATTTATAAAAGCTTACGTAGAATCTTTTTCAATACATAAGGCTTCATCTCAAGACTAGATACATGACCTTCCCAAAGTAACATTCCTTGAAAATAAATACTTAAAAAAAACAAACAAACAAGTTAGGGAATGACAGAATAGTTCAAGTTGGAAGCGACCTTCAACATCATTTAGTTCCAAAACCCCTGTCAGGGGCAGGGATGCCACCTTCTAGACTAGGCTGATGAGAACCCCATCCAACCTGACCTTAAACACTGCTGGGGACAGGGCATCCACAACTTCTCTGGATAATCTGTTCCAGTGCTTTATCACCCTCCCAGTAAAGTATCTCTTCTTAACATCTAACCTAAATCTCCTCTCTTTCAGTTTAAAACCATTCCCCCTTGTACTATCGCTATCTGCCCATGTAAAAAGTCTCTCTCCCTCTTTTTTATAAGCTCCCTTTAAGGATTGGAAGATTATCCTCTGACAACCTGTCTGCAAAATTAGAAGTAAACAGTTACTACAGGAGATACAGCACAAGGCAAACTTCTGCTTGTATTATCAACTCCCAGTCTATCCCTGAGTCACAACAGCCTTTTGTTTGCCACTTAACCTTCCCATCCCTGAAGGAAGATACACATGTAAAACATACTGATTACACGTGAAAACTTTTATATTTATATCTACCTACAGATAAAAAGACACAGACAAACATATCAGGGTCCTTAACTATGGTGTGGCATTGAGAGGACGAGGTAGAAGGGGAAAATTGGGTTTCATCTCCTGTCTGCAGGACCAGGCTGCAGATAGGCTCCAACTCTTCCAACTACATGGTTATTATTTTTCCCAAGGTTTTGCTCACACATAGCCCACAGCAAACCCCATTACATTAATGTGCAAAATCTATGTTAATGCACTACTTAGCTGCAATGTTAAGTGCACAAACGTCATGCAGTTAAAGACTGCATTTCCCTCAGCAACTGCTACTTAGTAACCCTCTGCACATAAATAGAATTTTATATTACTGTATATATGTTGTGAAGGCTAAAATCCATGCCTCAACCCTATGGGCAAACAGAAATTAAAGGAGTCATGTGGGAAACTGCAAATCTGACTTGCATCAGCTATGTTCAACTGCTTCTCTAGGCAGAGAACTTAACTGAAGAGAGAAAACCTGTGCATAAACAAGGATGTAGTTCCACTGCCATTCTCTTCCTGGCATTTCATCATAAAAAAGGAGGAGGTACAACTTCAAAGAAGTCAGACCTCAGACAGATTTTCTGGTATAATTCATATGCTGTGCAGTGGAGATTTCAGACCTAAGAACAACAGACTATGCAAAGTTCCTCATCTTCTCCCCTGGAGGTAGTATAATCCCTTGGCTACATAACTTCAAGGTAGAATTGCTACCACCAGAGCCATAGTGAAAAAACTCCTAAAAAAATCTGTGCAAAACAGATCCAAGGCTGAAGAAAACAGATAGAGCATGACAAATTACAGAAAACAAACAAAAAAAACCCCAACCAAACATAAAACCCAACACCCCCCCAAACAAACAAAAAACCAACAAAACAAAACACAAAACAACCAGTTTAGAATATGTCAACTCTAAATAAAACCCCCCTGAATAGTTGTATTAACTTCTGTATTTGATCCCTCCCTTACACATCAACCTGGGACGTCAAAATCACTTTAGACCAAGAGACTTCCTTTTTAGCATCAAATAAAAATAGGTGGCCTATTGGAAATACCCTAGGCATCTTCTAATTTAATCCCCTGCCATTGCAAAAGACATACTATCATTACCCTGCTTCCTCCCATCCTTTGCCTGTAGCATGCCATAGTTTTATCTCCTAAAATGATTTATTGTAACAAGAATGGATTGTCTTGAGACAAAAGCAACTGATTAGGTAATACGTATTGCATTTGTCCAACAAGTGTATTCATATGAAGAGGCTACACTTAAACTGTAGTTGCAGTTATTATACCAAGTGACTAAGTACAAGCCTACAGATAAGCAAAACACACTTTATTTGCAATTCTATTAGCAAGTTTATAACCCCTTAGAGACTAGCACATTTCTTTAAGTGCAGCATTCAAATAATTATTTCCCATTTCTTCCTAACAATTAAAAATAATTATCCTAAAAAAGGATTCTGGAAACTAGCAAACCAAAATACTCTTCCTCTCAAAATTCTCTCCATAAGCCTTGTCCTGTAATAGGTAACTCAACAGACACAAAAGTTTTCCTTGCAAAATCCCAGAGAATCAATCCTTCAAAATAGAGGTTGCTAATGAAATTTTTTGTGTGTGTCACAACCAAATCTTGATACTAACAATATTGTAACAAGCAAGATGTTCTAACTCAGACCAAGAAGTCTTCACTCCTGTTAAGCATCAGGCAACTTTTTCTTTAAAGGAAAAGAAAAAAAAAAGAAGGAAACAGCCAGGAACCATTTCAAGGTTTGAAACTAAGCACATTAAAGGGTAACTATGAGAAGTCCAGATGCTCAGAGATGTCCCTGAAGTCCTCATTTTCTTAAAGCCACAAGACCCAACTTGGCAACATAGCAGCAGAATCGAGAACTGAGCAGGAGCCTTGGCCAAGCCTTACTCAGTGATTGGGACAATTAGCTGGCCATCTGGCGCTCTGCAGGAAGAAAGCAGCTCTGCACCTGCTCTGCCAGCCCACGGTTAGCAGCCTAATTGTTTAAAGCAAGCTGATCAGGGCAAAAACCAGAATGACTTGTCAACTGCTGAGATCAGTGCTCTCAAGCTGGGATGGAAGCCAAGGGCCTCTGCTCCTAGTGGAGCCATCTCCCTCGTGGGTTCTATGTAAAACATGTTCAGAGGGTCTCCTGTCTCTTACAGACAGCAGCAGGGGACTGAATGGGAAGTGATTGAAGACATGCTATTTAGTCGATACAAAAATCTATGTGTCAAGCCCTGTAACCTTCCAAAATGCCGTAAAGCTTTTATTCTCCCATAATCAGGTGAGTCAACAGCTGCAATACTGTTATTACAGTATTAATGACATTATGTTCTTACATTATAAACTCTTCGTGCAAAATCCCAGAGGCAAGTCTGATGCCTGAAAAATCTCAGCATCCTTTTTCAAAGACAGACATAGTACTTGCTCCCTTGGCTGTCTGTACTAGCAGCTAAAGGTCTTTGGCCAGGACACCTGGACAATCTGGTGAGACACTATTAGAACACAGAATGCATCTACCAACAGGGACCTTTTGGCCTCCCTTTCCCTGAGCTCCACAAAAAACTTTCATTTTTAGATGGTTTTATCATTCCTTATAGGGCCTATATAGTATAGCATAATAGAATAACAATATATATAATAATCAATAAAAAAGACAACAGAGGAAAGGAAAAGGGTGCAACAGGCAGAAGAGGTACATTGAAAAATTCCAGAATGGAGTTATGTTCCCTCTCCTCCTGAGAAGATTGCAGGATAGTAAAACACAAAGAGCTGAGGTCAAAACAACAGGAAGAAGTTTCAAAGCTTAATTTTAAACAGCTATTTCAACTTTTTTTTTTTTCTCCTTACCAATACCCTTACTTATACGGCAAGAAACTAGCTGAAGGAAATATGAAATTACTAATAAGAGGGTTTTCTTTATACTGTTTAAATATGGAATCATAGAAATTGAAAAAAATCAACATTAAAAGTAATTTGTCAAGTAAATGAATCTCCAAGAATCCTGAGGCTAAATGTTCAGGTCCACCTCGCCTTCCTCTACAAATAAACATGCTTCACTAAGTCAATGTGAATGTAATGGGTTACAGTGGCTCAGATCCATCTCATAAAATATATAACATGAGTTTTTTTATGAACACAGTTTTGATTCTGGGAAAAACTAGATTAGTACCACGCTGTAGGAGAGGACATCTTTCTATTAGCAAGTATCCTACAGCATAAGGCAAGTTATTTTATGCAGTGGGTCTCACCTACTGTGAGCTCTGAAGCCTTTCCTAGAACACTAAGATACATTTATCTATAGCAGTACTATATATTTGTAAATTTGTTAAAGATATTTAATTTTTTAAATCAATACTTAGTAAGTACTGAAATACCTTCAATATATTTTATGAGATATAAACATTCCTCCCTTGTTACAGTCACTGACTTCAGATTCTCAAAGGTTCACATTCACCAACCTTTTATCTGCTAAGTCTCAAGATTCCAATATTCTGGAACTTCAGACATTTGGTTTTATTTAAAGAAAAAAAAGGTGATTATTCAGGCCTTATCACTGTGCACCATAAGGCAAGTTTCATCTGCAGCAGAAAGCTCTGGCTCAAAGTTAAGAAAACATTTAGCCTGTTATTTACAGGGAAGATCAGAATGGATAGCCAGACTCCACTCCAGGGTGGAAGGCTACTGGTTTTGCCTTTTGAAACTCATGTAGTGAGAACATTTTCAGCTATACAGGGATATAAGCAGAGTATCTATACTTGAATATACACTTGTATATGTATTTTTTGAATATACACTTGTATATGTATTTTTTGAATATACACTTGTATTTTTTTATATATGGACATGTGCATACATATACATGCACACAAAGAATTAAAGTGGGATTTAAAGATTTTGCATACAGTTCCACATTTGACAAATTTTATCCATGTTTCCCCCAAAGTATTCAACAGTAATTCTTCTGTTTTCTGCAGTAAACAAATTCTTTAACATGTACAAGGTACAAATGCAAAAAAGTAACACAACTTTATGACAAAACAGTAAATAAATAACAATGACAGATTATCAGTTTTGATTCTCAGCTTTTAAATACTGGCAATCACACTACTGGATTGCTTTCTGAAGCAATGTTCTGTGGTAGGCTGGGAGAACTGTTGAAAGTCATATGCCAACATGAAGAGAGTGAATGGCTAGAAGAGAAAATTTTTCAAGTGTTGTCAGAAAAGTGCAAATTTTCTCTCTTTTCTCCTATGGTGTTCCCACCTTCCTGATGAGACTGCCTATTAGCTAGCCATCTTTTCACTGTTTCTGAGCACACAACTACACTGTTAGCAATTAAGTACTCTTTCTAATGCCTCAGAAAAAAATCAAAACAGAGCACTTGATTTAGACTGCATCAGAGATGGAGATGCTGGTAGAAAGTAGCATGTAGAAAGAAACTGGGTGCAAGAAGTATTATAAGGAAGATAAAAAGAGGAAGGAAGAGGTGGGGGTGAAGGCTGGGAAAATGTGCTAGACATTCATGTAAGTTGTTACCCACAAAACAACAACAAAAAAATCACTCAGATTTCAACATGACAGTCTTGGATAGCACCTCTTCACTGAGACTCTTCCAGTATACTGGGATTTCTAAATCTCATCTGAAAACCTCAGCACTATCAGACAATGAATCCAATCCTAAAGCTTTTACACAGAATGGGAATAACTAAGGACCCAAAAATGATGACTATTGTTTCAACTGTAAATGACTTGTTTAAAGATAAATCTCATCAGTGACAGACTTGCTAAGATTTCGGGCTCTTAGGTCTTTTTTTTTTTGTAGCTTTTGAGCTGCATAGAGTTATTTAATGAGCAAATTAAAGTGCCCTCATGCCTCCCTAAATTAATCTCTCAGTTCTAGCTAAGTCAAGCTACACCAACCCGAATGTTACTCTGTAACACTATTCTGAAAGGCACTGTGACATAAATGTAAGATTTCCATTATTGCCTCTTCTTGACTACACCTGAGGCTCAGAAGTCCTCCTAACTATCAAGGTAAGTGGTATGTATCTTGTGGCTTTCAGCTCTATACAAATTTTGATACTTTTATGGCCACATCCACAGGATGCTGCACTGTAAGATCAAATTGTTTTTAAAAGTGAACCTTATCTCAACAGTCAAGAATAAAGTCATATTACTCTGCTTAAAATGCTTTCAATTTCCTTTTGCAATTTTTTTTCCCTCCAGCAAACGCTACCTAGGTATTTCCATCACCTTAAAGCAGAAGGCATGAGAAAGTTAAGCAAAAAGGAAAAACATTCCATGACATTTTAGCTCAAAGTGGAAAAATAAGATTTGAAACTGTAGCCACAGACAAGTTAAATTTACTCTGTCTACAAGTAACTCTGTCTACAAGTAACTACAATTATGTAAGAAAATCAGGTTCTGAAGTGCAAAAAAAGCTACTGTTGAAGTGATACTTTGTATGAGCAAATCCTGTATCTTTTTCCTTCTGATGTCCATTTCACACTTGCTCAGTTTACAAATGAGAGCAAGATGCAACTCACATTAACAATGTGGAACTTCTCTTTTCTCACTTAGCATCAGATCTGAGCAGAGCTGGGGTTTTGCCTTTCTGCCAATGCACAGGGTAAAGCTGTGCCTTACAACTAGTCATGTTGACCTAGCTGCATAGTCAATTACGCTATCAGAAACACAAGTATGTGAAACAGAATCACAAAGGTTGGAAGATCATCCAAGTTCATCTACTCCAACCATACCTATCACTAACATACCACTAAACCATGTCCCTAAGCAGAACATCTAAATGTTTCTTAAATGCCTCCAGGGACAGTGACTCCACCACCTCCCTGGGCAGCCTATTCCAAGACATAAAAAACCCTTTCAGTAAAGAAATTTCTCCTTCTATCTAATCTAAACCTCCCCTGCTTCAACCTCAAGCCATTTCCTCTGGTGCTCTCACTGTTAACCCTGGAGAAGAGACCTAGCCTCATCTCACTACAACCTCCTTTCAGGTAGTTGTAGAGAGCTGTCTCCAGCACTCTTCTACCCAGGAGCATCTAAGAGAGCAGAACTAGCATTAGGGCAAAAAGATGAGGGTAAACTTCAAAATGCACTCTTTACAGGGTTTAATACTTTGGTAAGTGCTACAGGACAGATTTATCAGTCACCGTCTTAGATATTGAAGATTCTGCTGTGGTTTAGCCCTGGGTACCCAAAGGTAAAGCTTCACAATCTCTCTAATGGGGAGAACGCACTTCACCACAATCGATTTTACAGACATAACTACATTCTAAGGTAATACATTACTGAAGAAGTATTTTTAGGCTCTTCTCAAACATAATGAATGGAAATTCTAGTATGTTACTTTGACTGACCTATCTCACTCACTTTCAGAGCAGGTAATACAACATATCATTGTATGCTGATCCACGGCCACCACAACAGTAAAAGCACAAAACGGTTATGTGGGGAAGGAAGATAATGCTCCATTTTAGTATCTCCATGTCACTTACTGTTTCCTCAATATTAAAAGTAAAAACAACTTCACTGTCATTTTTCTGGCATGAAGATGCTAAAAGCACCGAACAGCATGTTCTCAGGCTGAAGCATGGGCTGACTTTTATTAGAAAAGTCTGCTCAGCAACCAAAACAGTTCACAGAGAGATCACAAAGAATGGGCAGTGCATTATGCCCCTATTCTTCTGTCTCCTTGCTAATATAAGTGGTACAGTCATTAATCTCATTTGAAAGGACATTTACTCAGTCCTGCATCAAAGCTAACAAGAAGGGAACTATAGGAAACTGCACTATACATCAGCATGGCATCTGAAGCACAGGACCTTAAAAAGTACAGAGTGTACTTCACTCTTCTAGTCCCTTCTGCAGACTGTGGGAGGGAGAACAAAGCCTAAGACCCTACCTCCTCCCCAGGCAAAACCACAGCAACTGTACCTCTTCCGTTTACACACCTGCAAACTCAATCAGCTCAAGAACTAAATCAAGAAACACTAGTACTTAGCAGATGTGTGCACAACAGAAAAATATGCTGTTACTTCATTTAACTGCTACCTACATATTTACTCATGTTTTCACCGAAAAGTGATCAGATCTAGTTACAGACTGACAAGATTATACAGTTTGGGCAAACCCTTAAACCCTAGCAGAGGCACTATGACAGTGAGCAGAACCTGCTCCTTACCCATCTGCCTTGCCCCTCAACCTTTAACTTTTCCACCAGCTGCTCTGCAGTGCAGAGCATTGTGCCTTCAATGGCCTTCATATACACAGGAAGGGAAACATGGAAGTGTAAAAGTACCAGCTCTGATCCAGGAACAGTTTAACTTCCACACATACTTACAATAAGCTTACCATATTTTAGACACTAAAAGATTAAATACTACAACTGATCCTATTAAATCCAGCACCTGAAGAGCTTAATGAACAATCAAATACTCAAACACAACTTGGATTCAGACACACAAATTGTTCCCTTTAACTTCATAGTAGAACTAGTAGCCTACTTAAACATTAGACACAGACCTCCAACACCACACTAAACAATGCTCTTAAGGTTAATTTGGGGGGACAGATGTCATTGCTACTGCATACTTGGCTTCAAACAGTTCAGTCACTTCTGTATCACTATATCATCTCACTAGCTGAAGCACATTAGCGCCTGAAGGCTCCACTCAAGGTCTCCAAGCAGTACTAGTAATACAGAATGACACTGCATCTGTCCCAACAAACAATCCAGTTAGACAGCATGAAGGTTAAGAAATGAAACTGGAGGACAGAGCAAGCACAAAAGGATTTGCTCAAGGCCAACTCTTGATCAATAGCAGAATTTGAAGAAAGCAGACATCTACCAAATTAAATGGGTCTTGCTTAACCTGCCTGCCTAAAACTTTGCTTCACACCATGGAACAGGATTTGCTTCTTCCAAAAGCAGCACTTCCTTGTACCAGGCACCAGCTTAACCAGACGCTGTCTGGTCACGAGAATTTCTACAGTGTGTAACCTGTAAAACTGGTTGGTGAAAGTGCTCAGCAAATCTCTCACAGAGAACACTGGCACTCTCAACATTTTAAACTTTCTCTTTTTCCTTTGCCTTCAAAAAGACACTGGCTTGAGAGGAAGTTTTAACCAAGGTACCAAATTACAAAGATCACACTTCTATAGCCCCTGGGCTCTTTATTGTTTTACAGCAGAAGGTAAATTCTGAGAAAACACATACTTGGGGGAGGGGGAGTGAAAAGGTTGTATTCTGATTGATTTATGTATGGTATATATTTATTTAAACATAACAAAATCAAATACNCACAAAGATCACACTTCTATAGCCCCTGGGCTATATTTATTATATTTATTATATTTATTTAAACATAACAAAATCAAATACCACATCTTTGTTGTTGTTTGAGGGCTTTTTACTGAAAAGCATATATCAGATTTCAAAATCCATATGAACTGTATATCACACATATCTCAAACTGTAAGTATTAAAAAATAAAACTCTGTCTTCCAAAACTACACTTTAGAGGAACGAATAAAGGAAATAAAATTACTTCATTTGTCTTTTTTTTTTCCTGATACTTTATGATGCACACAAAGAGGAAGCACCTGGTAAAAACCACAGCTACAGCTCAGGTCTGTAAGCAGTCTTCGCCACAAGCAGTAAGACAACAGATGAGATCAGAATGAAAACCCTTTTGCTTGCAGATAGTAGAGCACCTACGAAGTCAACAGTACAAGTACTGTCCTTTGCCAGCCATCCTCAGAATTTCAACTCTCTCTTACCAGGGAGAGTCAGAAAACTTCCTGCCAATGTTATCAGGAGTAAGGCTGTGCAAAGTGGAAACTTCTAAACATTAGCAAAACAATTAGGGAAAAGAGAAGAGAAAACAGAATCTCCACGGAAGTGGCATAGAAACCACCTGATTTTATTGATACATGCTCACTGCAGGAATTTAGTTTGAACTAATTATGCTGAGTTCTCCTTTAACAACGAGAACCAGTCAGGTTATTAAAATTATCAAAACAACCACTGCAAACACATTATAGAATCTCAGTACATACATAGGGAAATTAAAGGGAAGATTTGGGAAGCAATTGGTTTTGTTTCCTTGGTGTTTACAGCACACTCCAAGCACAGGTTTTGTTTCCTTGGTGTTTACAGCACACTCCAAGCACATCAAGGACATTTAATAAACAGATGTTCCAGTATTTCCAATAATCTAACACGTTCCAGGCCTGTTTAATCCTTTGACATGACATGCATTTTGATCTTTTATTATAGGTCAACAAGCTTTATTTCCAGCTTCCCACAGGACTGTATGCCCTGAGACACATGCAAACCAGGCTCCATCGACTCGGTGCATTTAGTAGTTGCTGTGGCACAGATGGGACAATGCCAGAAACTCTCCTTCCAACCTCATCTTCCCATGAAGATTTATGAAGTTAAAGGGCCAGTTTTGACAGGTACCAAGAAGGTTCAAAGATTTTGGGATGGCAATATATGTGTTGTGCAGAATTCTTAGGGAGATAATCAAATGGAGAGCAGCTTAGAATTGCACTGTTGTAATGCTTACAGGCAGATTTAGTCATTAAAAAAGAGCACATGCCATTAATTCATAGCTTAATGATGCCAGATCAACACATATCAACTACAACTCTGAACAAAGTCCAATAAAACTTTAGCTGCCTGCTCTGTCTATTCTTCTACACTCAGCTCTTCAAGAACTTAAAAGAAACTCAGGACATTAAGGACATCACTGTTATGTTCTTAGATATATTTATGTAAGTTTAAACCGAATTATTAACACTAAGAACGAAGTTAAACAAAACAAATACTTACACATTTACTAATGCATTAAGTAGACTGCAAAGTCTAGTATCATCCAAAGTAAAAAGAAAGAAGATAATTGTTGGGTTCATTGAGTAGCTTTTATGTATCTTACAAAACTATAAAAAAAAAAAATCACATCTCTTAAATACCAGAGAAAGAAATCTGACAGAAACGAGATGAAGTATGCTATTGCCTAAAGTAAAACATGAGAGCTTTGTAAATATTTTCCACATAATTTACATAAAATAGACCAAGTATTTTTCAAAGCATTCAAATAATGTCACAGTATCTCCTTATTTATTTATTAATAAAGAGAAGAACAGTGTTTTTAAAGAAGTATCACAGCATGGGAAGCAATCTTGTGGTCTTTTGCAAATGCCTCAATGTCTCATCTTGGTGTCATGTCAGACATTTGATGAAATAATTGCTTTCCAGATCTCTGTTTCTAATTTTGTGTTTCAAATACCTAAATTCACTGAAAGTAAAGCAAAGCTAGATGCCAACTCAAAAATCACTCCACCACAGTAACTGCTATATTGCAGGACATTTATTGGATATCCAAGAATTACGACTGCTGCAGTTTGGCAACAGACTCTCTAACATCACTCACTATACATAAAACAGCTGCTTGGAGAGGTGGTCAGCTCAGGACCCAGTACAGTGCTTGTGGAGCAAATCTGACATCCCAGGTCCAAAGAAGCCACTTGAAATGATGTTGTTCTTTGGTACTGTATTTTTGGGTAAGGAAATACAGTAAACATCCTGAAGTTACAAACAAAGAATTTTAGAATAACCCATAATGAGATGTTAGCCTCTTCCATTGTACTTTTATTGCTAAGAATGAGGAGAGGTAGTTCAGCATTTCCACTGTAGTACCTGCAAGCCTTCATACCACACTAGAGGACTGGTGGGAAAACAGTTCCCATTTCCAGATACATTGAACAACAACAAAAAAGTATGACATAACTACTACCAGTAAGAACATTAATGCTGCCTGTAAGAACTTAATTAAGATTGACTAGTTATGTGGAATACATAGTAGCACCTTAACAATGTATTTCATAGAATCATAGAATAGTTTGGGTTGGAAGGGACCTCTGGAGGTCATCTAGTCCAACCCCCCTCGCAGTGGGCAGGGACATCCCCAACTAGATCAGGTTGCCCAAAGCCCTGTCAAGCCTCACCTTGAATGCCTCCAGGGATGGGGCCCCAACCACCTCCCTGAGCAACCTGTTCCAGTGTTCCACCACCCTCGTGGTGAGGAACTTCTTTCTAATATCCAGTTTAAATCTACTCCTCTCCAATTTAAAATCTTCAGGCCCTCTCCAGCCTTCTTTTAAGTTCCTTTTATGTACTGGAAAGTCACTAGTAGGTCCCCTTGAAGCCTTCTCTTCTCCAGGCTGAACAATCCCAGCTCCTTCAGCCTGTCCTCATAGGAGAGATGTTCCAGCCCCCTGATCATTTTTGTGGCCCTCCTCTGGACCTGCTCCATCAGGTCCATGTCCTTTCTGTATTGAGGGCTCCAGAACTGGACACAGTATTCCAGATGAGGTCTCACCAGAGCAGATTTTGAATCTCCTGATTTTGAATCTGACCTGATAATTTCTTCTGATATGCTTACTGCCTTACATGCATAAAGGGAGATTTTGATCAAGTACTGCCTATCTTAAAGTCTACGTGTTTGGTGTTTTGGGGTCTTGTCACTCTAGAAGGATGACTGAGGGACAAAGAATATTACTACAAAAATAAATTCCCCCTTCAAAAATATTTTAGGCAAATGAATATTATTTTGATTCCAGAATCAAGTATCCTCCATGAACTAATTAAGAAAACTAAGGAATTAAAAAAAAAATGCAGCAATACCTTTCCTTGCAGGCCTGTCTTACACACTAAGTACAAGACTCATGGCCACCTGACTTCTGCTCACCACTGCAGAATGTGCACCTATTGCAAAGGTTGCTACACTATGAAGAATCTTTTCTGTTTTGAGGCCCCATGTGCCCAACAACTCACTCATCAGCCACCCATATGCATCAGACACATGTGATCCCACAGTGGGAGAAAAGTTACTGTGTGTTTTTCTAACCAGATTTTGTCCTCAAAGACCAAAGGAGGTGTTACATGGTGCACAACAGCCCTGCAAGCTATGTACACCTGCAATATCACACCTGCAGAATATTACACCCTTGGTCAGAAAGGATCAAAATATTTGGCTAAATACATCTGTTCGGTGCATTTGACTTTGCAGGATCTGTACAATGGAGTTTTCTAGAAGTAAAGTCTACAAGACCTGTCACTGCAAAACCACATCTTGGGATTCATACTATTGTTTGTACTGAAACTTTGAGCCACAAAACCATTTTGCGAAATACTACACAAACCAAAACTATATGTAGCCAGTTGTCCTCTCTTCCTGCTGCTTTTCCCCTATTCCTCCAGTGTGCATATGTATTTTTCTGAAGGAGATGGCAAAGAACTAATAACTATACAAATTACAGTTTGGATACCTTTAGGGATAGCTACTCATCTGCCACAGCAATGCAAAATAGCCACATTCCTACAGATAAAGCACAGAACTATCTGTTTACATTATCTGTCCAATGAAAATGGCTTTAGAAAGTGTGGGCTCAGACTGTAAACTGTTATTTTTGGGTGGGTATGGGTGAAGGGAAGTTAGCAATAGCTAGCAACAAGAAGTGTCTTTTTATATATATCTCAAAAGATGTCTTTTTTTTAAGATATGTGTGAATTCTCTTCCGGTACAATGCAGAAACACAAATAAACAAGATATCACAAGGCAAACAGAACACCACATTATGTGCAAAATGCATAACAGTGTCAGCAGAGGCTTAGAAAGCAAAACCAAACTTTTAATGAACATTCTGACAGATCTCAACTTTTTTTTCCCTCTCTTTTCTCGTTGAGATGAGATTTTTAAAACTGTGTCTCCTCAGACTGATAATCTTTTCCTTTAGAATTCTCCTCTTTTATGTTTTTCAGTACAGTTTCTTTCTTACAGATAAAGCCAATGACTGCCCAAATGGAAAGCTGCCCACAAGCAGAACATAATTCAGCTCACTGGTTCTATAAAAATGTCTGCAATATCATGGTTCTAAGGCTCATTTCATTCATGTCCACCATGACTTAGAAGCTTTTTATCAGTTATGAATCCAACACAGGAAAACATTACCTCTCCCATTAAATGAATCACAGGTAAATTCTTGTTTGGCTGCATGTCGTAAGACCATCTTTAAAAAGAGATGGTCATTTTATAGCGCCAACTCAAAACAGTAACAGTGAAGGTGATCTGGTAAACACACTAAAAATATATCTATTTCATAACATTCATATTTCTGAAGTTGACTTCCCTCTTCAATTTTCTACACTTACCTTAGCTGACTTCTCAGTGCTGTGTTCGCGTTTTCCCACGTGGTTCCCCATGATGGATCAACAGAACTTCAAATTCTGAAAAGATAAAGAAAACCCAGCATTTTTGAAAACACTATATTTGTACTGAAATACAAATTAATTTTTCATCTAACACAGAACAAAGATATAGTTCTCATATAGTAAGCATTTTTACAGCCCAAGGCAAGATCTGTGACAGATCATAAGAACAGAAAAATGCTTAGCTGGAAGAAAGCTCTCCTACTTCTGGAAAAAAACAAGCCCCCTCCTCCCCCCCCCAAAAAAACCAAACCCAAAAAACATACAGAAGAGGAAAAATAAAGCCTTTATTGTGAAATTTGTATATAAACCAACATTAGATTAGAAATTAGGTAGAGGCTCTGTCTTTGAATATTACGTTCATAATACCAGAAAAGTGTCATCTGTATTGAAGGATCTGTAACTACAAACTTCCATTAAAGACCAAGAAAGTTCTTTTGAATTCACATTTGCTATTCCATAAACAGCAATTACTGAAAAAAAGCACCACACTGAACTGCTAACAATTCTCTGCAGAGGTGAGAATGTTCTTTAGAGTTCACACTTTCATGGGAAGCATGTAAGAAAGGAATGTCTCATCCTGTTGTGTTTCAGCTTTAATAGAGTTTATGAAGGTTAAACCGCAACACTCAAATTTCATCTTTCAGAGCACACTTGTGGTTACACTACATATTTCTTCTCATAGAAGCATGTATTCATAATCTTATACACAGCTGCTGCCTTCAGCCAATTTGAATGCAGCACAAGGTAGAATTTAAAGTCCTGGAAATTAAAATTATATGCAAAACAAGTTTCAAATGGCCTTATTCCCCTCTCAGAATTATGAGCTGAACTTTCAGTAATAAAGTTCAGTTTCTGGTGCTAACAGTAACCATTATTCTGCAATAAGCAGAGGTTTATACCATAAAACCTTAGCATCAGATGATAATCCTGGTACAATGCTTTTGCTAACAGAGGGCTAAGTTATTCATTAAACATAATCTTATGAAAAGGCTTGGGAGAAAAGGACAACTAGACCTTTGCTGTGATAGCCTACTGTTTTACCTCATGCATTTTCTATCAATCAGATACACTTGGAAGAACAAGAGTATAACCCCAGTGACACACACCAATTTGTGTTCCAAAGGACTCTAAAGAGGGAAACTTTGATAACTTCTGACTTCCCATCACAGATATGTGTACTTTACCAAAAGCAATCTTTCCTGTACCTCTACTGCAACTTTTGGAGAGACTGACAGATTTATTCCTCCTCCTCTCCCCAAGGATTCATTTTCATATTCGCTTAATTCTATTATCTCTAAAATCAAAGGGCCACATACCACTGTGTCTGATGAAGTAATTCCTCACAAATATTAACTTCTAAGGTCTCACAAAGGAAAAATTAAAAAGCATCCAGACTCAGTAAATGTACTCAAGGTAGACTTTGTTGGCAAACGGATTTATTTTTTTTAAAAAGTGCTAACTATTGTATAAAAGAGTAGCAGAAAAAAACACGACCTTTTAAATGGTGAAATCCGCGCAACCAGTTCACACTGTTGTGAGATTAAGAAAATTTTCAAGGAAAACCAAAAATTTATACACATTGGGTTTGAGAGCTGAACTAAATCAAACTGGCCTTTCCTCTACAAATTATGAGGAGCAGCTCATCTCTAATCATTTGCTTTGCAACATCAGGAAAACAGAGTGGAATGCAAAACTATAAGAAATATCTTCAGTGGAATATAAAGACATAATATTCCAACTGTCACTCTTCCAGTCATTTATAGAAAGATTAACTATCAAACTTGATCTGTAATATACATATGTTTAAGTAAACAGATTATAGAACCAACATTTACACTTGCAAACGAGAACTCTGATCAGTGTCCTCCTGTCTCGCCTTAGTCTTCATAATGTCTTTGGAGTAATGGTCCAGGAACAATCACCATGTACCTATGAAACACTGAGCAATACCAGAGTCACAGTCCTGCAATGTCAAGGTAGAAAAAGATTCCAGATGCTGATGAGCCTTGCTGGGAAACTAAGCCAGGTAAATATTTAAAAATCATTTGCTGACCAGTGAAAAGAAAAGCAATAAAAACTTCCATGCTGCCACAGTGCATAAACCTGAAAATGATAAGGCCAGTTTTCTGCTCAAGTCTGCATAAAGCAAGCAAAAAAACCACGAAAAGCAAGCAAGGGGAGAAGTGTATGAAACAGCTGATCAATGCACTCCTGATTCCCATGTGCATAATTCCTTCAGTCAGATGATAAAAATTACACATGAAAGGGAATAAAAAACTATAAAAGGTTTGTAGAAATGGAAATGCACAATGGTCTTCAAAGTTCAGTAGTGTGGTTTGAGAGTACACCCACATCTGAACCAAGTGCTGTGTTTCTCTACAGCAACAGACTTCAATGCTGAAAACTAATGATATGGATAAAGCCTGTAAATTTGCACTTGTTTCCTTTATCATTTTGAATGTGTTAGAGGGACAACCAGAAACTAACACTAATACAACTACATTTTACTTCATCTTTCTCATGCATAAATGAATGTAGATGTTTAAACTCAAGATAAGTTAGCTATAAGGTACCTGTTAGAAATTCCTTATATAGCATAAAGCTGCTTTTTAGCCAAAGGGACAAAAGCAACCACTAGGGTAAGAAAAGTATCCCAAAAGTTACAGAATTCTTAATGCTACCTATTAAATAGAGAAAATTAAGTAATTCTTTGGGAAAAAAAAAAAGCTTAAAATATCTGACATGAATTAGGAAATGAAACACACACTGCCAACCGTTCTGTAGATAACTCATTAGGAAGCAAAACTATACATATACACAAGTCTTAAGCCCCAAAAACATTTACAGCAACAAAAAGACCTATTTTTCTCTTCAGCCTCAAGCAGAAGTCTGCCTTGCTTGATTAAAAACTGAGCACATTGGTCATTTTCACTTCAGGATGCAAGTATACCGTTAAGTATCATGACTTAGAGCACTGATTTTGGTTCTTAGTGTTGTGAGGAAACCACACTATGCAGTTTTTACCTGCACCAATCTTTATGCAGTGAGTTGAGTCACTGACTTCAATGGGATTACTTGTTGTACAGCCTTTATAGGAACTTGTAGTCAACTACTGAAAAAAATCTGAGCGGGAAAAAGATTCGTGTTTTCCTTTTAGTCACCTTCGTAACATACAGGTTGTCAGGCAAAGCTCTGCATAAACTGAAGAAGCAGCTTCCTGCACTAATTAACGTCAGTCAACTGATCAACATTCTTGTTTGCAGAGGAATCTGTACATGCTTTAGCACTCAAACAGCCACAAGTCATGAAGCTCCAAAACCAGAAGTATTGTAGAAATGCATAACATTCTTTGAATCTGATGTGAATCATATCTAACAAGCTGCCAAAATAGGCCTGAGCACGAGATCAAGCTTGTGACTGCAACAGCATTTGCCTGAAAACTTCCTGGTGAAACACTTCAAGTTCCATAAATCCTGCAAGATGAAAGATTTTGCATGAGCCTGAGTCACAAAATGAGAGGAGACACTATCCGGATCTGTAGCAATTGGAGGACATCAGCAGCTCCCCTGTAAAACTCCCCATTAAACCTATGGGTTGCAGCACACTAAAATCCTCTGAGAGGCTCAGGAAATAACAGGCCATGCAAGAAAACTGATTTAATAGGACTAAAAGTTGGACACATTTCAGCTACCTAACAAACTCTTGCAGGCAAAGCAAGGGAACTCCAAGAGGAAGCTGTCACTTGCCACTGCAGACATTGCCAGCAGAGTCACCCAACTGCCTCAGCACTACGCCACAACCATGTACTGAGCTGAGTCAGCTCTGCTGCCAGGACTCAGGCACTTCCCAATCGGTGACTGATACAGAAATAACTTGAGCTATCCAGGCTGCCTCCAGTAATTCCAAAAACAGCTCAGGGATTTGGCCTGGAGAAATAAAGCATCTCCTCCCATCAATTTACTTTTTTACATAGTCCGTCTAACAGGTAACCTGATGGAAGGTTAGACCAAGCTGCTTTCCTGCTTTATTCACAATAGGAAGTCATATTCCAACTAGCTACAGAAATGGCTCTGCCTTACCCCAAGGAAATAAACTCCTCCTTCCTGTCTGCCAAACACAAAAATAAAAAACAAATACAAAAAGAGAGAGAAAACCTCATACCTACACATCATATACCTATAGAAATATATGCTATTTCTGGGAATGAATAACCCCATGCACCAATAAAGGCTGGCGGCTGACCTGCTGGAAAGTAGCTCTGCAAAGAAGAACCTGGGGGTCTTGGTCAACAACTTCTCCATGAGCTAGCAATGTGCCACTGTGGCCAAGAAGGCTAATGGTATCCTGGGTTGCATTGGCAAAAGCATTACCAGCAGGTTGAGGGAAGTGATCCTGTCCCTCTACTCAGCCCTGGTGAGGCCCCACAAGGAGTACTGTGTTCAGTTCTGGGCTCCTCAGTACAAGAGAGACATGGAGCTCCTGGAGTGAGTCCAACAGAGGGCTACAAACAGCATCTACCTTATGAGGAAAGGCAGAGGGAACTGGGCTTGTTTAGCTGAAGAAGATGAGGCTGAGGGGGACCTTACCAATGTACATAAGTATCTGAAGCCTGGTTGTCAAGAGAATGGGCCCAGACTTTTCTTGATGGTACCAAGCAATAGGACACAAGAAAATGGGCACAAACTGGAACACAGGAAGATCCATCTAAAGGTGAGGAAGAACCACTTTACTGTAAGCATGACAGAGCACTGGAATAGGTTGCCCAGATAGGTTATGAAGTCTCCTTCCCTGGAGATAATCAAAAACTGCCTGGACACAATCCTAAGTAATGTGCTCTAAGGGACCCTGCTAGAGGAGGGAGATTGGACTAGATGACTTCTGGCAGTGTCTTCCCAACCTTAACCATTCTCTGAATCTGTACTCTGTAATCATGTAACTTACATCTCTTCAACTAAACAGCTGATTAAAAACAGAGTTTTAGAAACATGTATCATATCAACTTTTTAGCCCATGCTACTCTGATTTTTGAAATCATTTGTAGTTGAATGAGGTTCTGATCATCTTCCCATACACACAATGTCCTATAAAGAAGTTGAAATTATGATTTATTATTTTCACTGAAAGGCAGAAAAATGCCTTTGAACATAACAAGAAATGCGATGGTAGCACATTCTGTAGATTACATTGTTTTAATGGCAAAATATCATTTTCTTACTTACTCATGGGATCCTGAGAAACATTCAACCCTTGTAATTGTTATACTCTAAAGAGTGTCCTTCCACTGTAATACCTCACAGAATATTATAGTTTTTGTATATGCTAAATACAAATGATAAACTTCAGCCCAGGAGCTGATTTACAGTGACAGCTCACCAACTGTAATTCAGGAGTTACAAGAGGCTAATGCACCTAGAGCACCTTTACTGAACATTAATGGTTACTTTGTATTAAAATACATAAACTACTAAATGTAAATCACAAGACGCTGCAACTGGATTGTTAAATATGAACCTTGAAGAGTAATTTAGTTATGTAAAACTAAGGTTCAGTCTTGCCTCTTCCCAACACTTAATTATGACTCATCAGAACTACACCTAATAATAAAGGTATGCAAGTACTTACATATTTACAAGTATCAGAACATAATTATTACCTTCTCTAGGAATAGGTATTCACCACAGACTAGTGTGGGATAATAGTGCACAGCTACAATGCTAGATGGGTTACACAAGTCCTCCTAGCCTTACTCACATGTGGGAAAGGTAACCATAGAATAGGAAAAAAAAAATTAGGAATTTACTCATAACTTCTTGCTACATTAATAACTATTGTTATCCAAATAATTATTACATTTTACTACTATATCTAGATCTTATTAGACAAAATAAAAAGAGCAATTACTTTCAAGAAATGTCCAAGTTCTCTCTAATTTCAGTAGCCCTCTAATGTAGACACTTAATTACAACTCACTCAGCAAAATGACATGCAAAAGATTTTTTTTTTTCCCCCTAGTGTCAGGTCCAGGTTATGTAGCTTCCTGGGAAGCAAGCTGACAAGCAAGCTCAGCACTGGAAATCTTTGAGGTTTGTTTTTTCTTTGGCTGCCAGTCTGATGTGCAATCTTTGGAAGGAAGCCCTTCACTTCAGCCTTCTTTCAAAACCCAGCGAGACACTGGGCGCACCTCATCTATTTCTTCAGAATTCTCTCATCGTGGCAACCTAGTACTCTAATGCTCCAAGAAAACCTCTGGCAGTCACAGGTGAGTGACCTGCAGCTAATTCCATCTGCAAGCAGTCAGATGATTCAGAGACAGATGTGAGCAACCACACAACAAAAGTAAACTGCCTCCTGGGCAAACTTCTTCCTAGGAATCCTGCCCTCTTAATTCAAGTGTTACATTATTTCATAAAATATAGTGTCTTACATCCCTTACAAGTTTCATTGTTATTTAATGCATATTTAATTTTTAATTTACCCACTGAAGTGTGCAATAATTGCTAGAGCAAATCTTATTTCACTTTTGACTTCCACAATTTCCTAAAAGAAAACTACATTATTCCAGACATTTCCATCATGAAAGATGAAAGCCAGTATTTCTGTGGCCACCACACTATTTAAATCAGACAAGTCACCAGGACTTTAGTACTGACAGGTGTCTTTAATCAGGCATGTAGAGTGCCTTGCATCTCACCATGCTACCCTTCCTGGCCTACCTAGACACCACAGCAATCACCATGTTTATAGACAACTGTATGTGCCTTAGCAAGGATCCTAGGCCTAGAAAATCACCCCTCTGAGAGATGGGCTAAGTTCTGAACCACTATTTATCTGACAAAATACTCCCCAGTGCTAGCACAGTTGCTCAGTACTTTACATACATTGAATAAAGAACAGTAAAATTATTTAATTTTCACTACAATTTTCTGCAAAGAGCATGACACAGGAGAAAGGCTACAACACTCAGAATATATTCTAAGAGAGAAAGCTGTTGCAAGATATTTCATAAAATTGCCATGTGGTAAGCACATCAGACAGCACCCAAGGTATAAAATATTTTCTGACTGCTTTGCTTACAATTTTCATCTATCTATTGCCAACAAGAAGGACACTGGATATTATTTTTGTAAAAGCACATTATTTTCTGCAATCTCACCTCAGCACAGCTAAGGATAGTCAAAACTTGATTATAGACAACATTCTGTAAAAATAATTGTAACAAATTACTAAATCACATATAATTGATTTCTGTAGCTTAGGTTTCTCCATCTTTCTTTCAAGCCACTTCACTCTTGCTGGAACATCATCAGCTTCATCTCATCCATTAAGAAAAAGATAAAATTGCAAAACAAATTTCTCAACAGGACTTTTCTGCTTCTCTTCTTGAACAGAAAAATGCTCACACTGATAACTATATTCCTTTATATAAGCACAAATCCCCAACGATTACAATCAAATGGCATTAGCCACATGTTTGTCTTCAAAACACTAGGATTAATGAAGCCCTGTGAACTCTTTGTCAATCCACTTGTAGGGTCACAAGGAAATTTCCTTAATCATCTCCACTTCAAAAGAGAGACCAGTGCATTTGATGGGGAAACTTAGTTACCATCCCAAAGACCAAGAGCAAGGTACAGATGCTCCCAGAGTGTCTCAGGCACCTGACCCTGCCATTCCTTCTGCCTGCTGCACTTCTACTGCAGCACCCACACCTTGGGGGCTTGATGGAAACATGGATTTCCCTGTGTATCCTCCATGCCTTTGCTGAGATGCCTGTGCCTCACAGCTATTCCCAGTCTTGGGAAAAGAGCAGACCCGTAAGTGTCAAATATACACAACCCTTGAACCCATACTGAAATGTTGCCCTGCTATGCATTTAAGACCAAGTTGTCTATTTTTATCCCAGTCACCAATATGAAGAGGTTCATTTAACTTGCTACATATTGTCTTTTATACACAATAATGCAACAAAACAGGCTGATTTTTTTTTTCTTTATATTGGAGAACTGTTTAGGACTGCATGACATACAAAACTTAGGGGCAAGGACTAATTTTTCCCAACCTTCTGAAAAGAATCAGACCATAACTGGTGATTTTTTTCCAGCACCTGTGTGCTTCAGATGTCAAAATAATTTTACATTGCAGTATAATAAATTTTCTAATAAAAGAACAGGACAGAGAAAGATACAGCGAAAATAGATAAGAACAGAGATACTCAGTCTATATTGTAAAGATACACAGTAGATGCCAAAGACCATCACTTTCCACTATCACTGCTTTTAAAGTACCCTATTTTCTCCAGGAATACACCTCTGCAGCTGTGGACTTGACCTTTTGGCCTCTCTGAATCAAGAATTAAAATGTACACACTTGTTCTAAATGCTAAAACATTCTTACAAAGATAAAACAGCACACAAGAATATGTAACACAAGTGCAATATTAACCAGGAAAAAGAATGAAATTCAAATTCAAATCACAGAGAATTTCAGGCCAAAGTAATAATCTTATCAGCATTAGAGGTGGAAAAGCACGGAGCAATCAAGAAACAGTACAGACAAGTACAATTGTTTGTTACTTGAAGGCTTTCAGATTTTGAGATTAAGGTACTCTGAAATCAGATAAGACCTAGCATCTGTTTTCACATAAAAATGCAAAAAATACCATGAGAATAAAACCAAGATACATTTGAAGACTCACACTTTCTCCTGCTCTCTGCTTAGAAAAACCAAGTCCTCTCCAAATGTTGGATGGTATATTCTCCCTTTAAAGTGAGGTAGATCACCTGAGCTCCCAGTGAACTCAGCCACTTTGATGAGCAGCGTTTCATCAACACACTGTAGAGACTCATGACAAAATGCACACCTGCAACTCTAAATGCACATGAATCAAAGGCACTGTGTGCTGGCTCTTATCTTCTCATATTCAACAGACTAACAGATGAGACAAGATGACTCACCCACTCCAGACACCGTTAAGTTTGCTGTGAGAAAACACTGAACCACTATATCCTTTTTAATTAAATAACTCAATTAAAAAAAAAAAA